>VCRD01000016.1:901065-913555 GCA_006783055.1 Trinorchestia longiramus
AGGCTGCTATAACAGTACAGCGCATGAACACAAGGCTGCTATAACAGTACAGCGCATGAACATAAGGCTGCTATAACAGTACAGCGCATGGACACAAGGCTGCTATAACAATACAGCGCATGGACACAAGGCTGCTACAACGGAATAACGTATGAATAAAACGAACTAATAACTACATTGTGGATTTAAATAAATCAACGCAAATCTGACTATCATGAAGAAAGTTAATTGAAAATCCAAAAACCTGGACGATAAAGAGAAAACACTGATTCAAAACTATTTTATATTTACTACGCTTATTATTTAATATTCCAAAATCGAGGGTCTTTTCAACAGCCTTACTGTGATCTCAAAAATTATATAATTTGAATTGATAACTCGTAGTGAATATTATATATTTAATCAAAAAACTAAAATTATTGTTCCATTTTCAGTGCTGTTCATTTCATACACATAATTTTTTGGTTATCTCATGTAAATTCATTTTTTTCCTGCTTACTCATTCTTATCCCTTACGACTTTAATTCATATATTATGATCAAGTTTAATCCTATGTTGTACCTATTTAAGTACTCCATTGGGTATTAGAAATAGAAATAGAATGAGGCTATAGGAACGATCCTTCTGGCCCATTCTTGGGTCGGATAATTACTTCGATAATTATTCGATTGTTTACCCAAGTCCCATGCCGTATTTCTAGCCGCGTCAACCATGTCGGCAGCGGGATTCGAACCCGGGTCTTCCCGCTCGAAAGCAGATTCGCTCACCAGTCGACCAAGCTGGTGATAATTAGGGTGTTATATTTTTGTTAATAATGGTTATAAAATAAAGCGTTTGATTGTACTTTTCATAAAAAGAACAGTTTCAGATATGTTTTGCATTACGCGTTGAAAATATATTCATTTTTATTTATTCTGAGCTTATATCATTTGATGATATTTACTTAACCTAAGGTAACAAAATATATCCTCCAGTCCGTTAGTCTTTCTTTGATTTGAGAGCGTGAAATAAAACTTTAAATCATGCTTTGTAGCAAATTTATAGTTTTATTTGGAAGTAAGGAGGCAATTTGCCACTTGGCAAGCAAAACCTCGGTAGCGAGATATGTGAGAAACTTTTTTCCCATTGGCTATAAAATTTCTTATTTGAAATGTTATCATGTTTAGGGGTAAAAAGGCCAGGTTATGTTATGTCTGTTAGGCATGCAAGAGTGCCCTGAAGCCCATTTGAAGGGAAGATTGTGCCAGAAAATCATTGCTGCACTCTTGAATTGGCTTAGTCTCGCTGTCTGTCGCGCTCTCAGCAGCAATGACAATACATCTGTCTCCCTCTACCTAGTTCATAAAACATGCTCGAGCGAAAATTATTTTAATGCGTCATACTTATCGCTAACTTTCTAAGTATTAATTGATTAACACGCTGTTATTGCGAGAGATTAATGAAATCTGTGTTCACTTTCTTACTCCAAGGGCCTATCTGAAGACTAAACTAAACTGAGCAGAAATGAGCCGAATGGTTCTTGGATGGTTCTTGCTGTCCGTGTGGTTCTTGGGTAGTTCTTATTTCTTTTATTATTTATTTATGATCTGAACAGTCCTACGTATTTACTGGAATGTTTGTTGGTCGACATTTTAGTATAGTTTATTTCAACAAACTTTCAGTATAGTTGGTTCAGACGAAACCGTGCCTCTTACAGTGCAATCTCTATCTCTAAAATTTTTAGAGAAAAGTACGTTCCGTAAGGACTTCAGCAATGCACTGAACTTCGACTTAACGTTGCGTTTAAAACATGGTGTGAGTGTCTAGTCGTAGTTTATTACAAGCTGCAGTCGGTATTTTTTTGGGCTCCATTCCCTCAAAGGAGAAATTGCTTGCAGTCTCTGAAACGCTGTTTCTGCTTCAACCATTAAAGGGATTGAATTTGTTAATATTTGTCTAGTGCTGGTTTTGCTTCGAGTCAAAGTTGTCTGTGATGTTCAATGTAACGAATATTTTACGATCTTCGTCGTAGGGAAATAAGCCATTCCTCTTCACCTTTTGTGCAGCTGTAATATTTCTTTTCCCAACGATTCCAGAGGAAGGAATGGAACCTCGAGAGTGCATTTAATTTTTACTATTGTATTGTGTTCAGGAAGGGCAACATTTGTAGCGATTTGACTCCGATCGTTTGCGCTCTAGAAGGATACATAAAGCAAACTAGAAAGTTCATTCAATGATAGAATCAATTCCGATGTCGATGTAGCTGCGGGAAAGAAGGAGGCGACAGAACCTACTCTGACAGATAATTTTATTTACTCTAAAGGGATTTTCTTCGATGCCATTATTTTGCTTGACATGAGCATAGTACGAGTACAAACCTTCTACTGATATGCATGTACAATTATAAATAGATTTATTATTGTGTAAGGGATTAAATACCAGAAGTTTATTCGTAAATATTGTGTGGAAAAAAAGTTCAAGCTCAACGAAATATCTCAAATGCTTTGTTTATTTCCACGTAAAATTTGTCATTTATTTATTTATTCATGTAGTTGCCTAAGATTTTCTGGTTGCCTTCGAATGAGGTTAAGATTCTTCACATGTGAGTTATGCTACTAATTTTATTTTGTGATGGGTCATCAGATCCCAGACATGAGCTCTGTAAGAGACCTCTTGATAGTACCAAGTAAATTGCGTTTATTCTTCAGCCTTAATACGTTACCATTTTTTGTTACTTTTCCAGCCTAATACGTTACAGCAGAAACTGTCGAAGCTTATTGTACAGAGCAAGAAAATTGAGAAACATGGTCCCAGGTTTTTTGCATTTTGAAATCATATTTTTTGTTTACATTTAAAAAAATAAGAAAATAAAAACTTTACTGGCATTATTAATTAAAAAGTACTTCTCTGCATACAGATTGTGGCTGAGTCATGGAATTCCAAATAATAGATTAACTATAAGCGTCATAAATAAGGCGATCCTGCATTAATGTTATCACACATTGTTATACAAGAAGCGGTCCCATTTTGATACAAATCATTCAGTTTTCATGTGTGAGCTCCTGGCTACATGGAACAGAGTTAAGCCTCTCGAGCTGATCGTAGGGAAATGACAGCAGTTTTGGTGAATGTGATTTGTTTCTTGGTGCGTTTCATATCGGTGCCCTGATTCCTAAGCCGAGCTCGGCAGATCATTCTCTCCAATCCGTGGTGTCCCGCCAGCTTTCTTTGTGCTCTTGAATAAATGGATGAGAGGCATGCAGTCCCTTTGCTTTGAGGGAAAACAATGGCAAATTTTTCGTGGGATTAAGTGTCGGATACACGGGGGTTTAGGCTACAGTCGTGTTGTTTGCCTGCGGTGGTTGACAAGCACTTGCATTGTTTGAGAACAAAATTTTCACTTGAAATTACAACTTATTTTACAATCGCTACGGAACAGTGGAATTATTGTAACAAAACTAACTTTTCATAGTAACTGGGATTCTAATATCTAACTATTTCACTAAGGAGCTATTTTTGGTTCATTAAAATCATCCCATGGTAAAAAATCATTTCTAGGATACTGCTTTGATAATGTTGCATCATGCAGTATATTATTTGTATTCTCTCGATTTGTAGAGTTCATAATGCCTTAATGTCGCTGATAGAACAATGGAAGATTTACACTGTACATATTTCCCTTTATCAGGAGAATTATTTGACTAATGCACCGCTCTTTGAAGTGCGTTACGTTGTTACTATCCACTCCTAAAAAAATAAGACCAGATTTTTTTCGTCTCAAGAGGTCATCGAACTCAGAACCACGCAAATGAACCCTCACCACGCGAGATGAAATGAAACCTCGGGAGGTGGAATCTCCTAAGTTTCTGAAGTCATGGACAAAGTAGCCATGAGAAATTTTATTTCATGTACTCATGAGGGAAACATCCGAATGAAACATGCTTTTCCGTATGAGCTTTCAGTCTGAAGTATCAGTTTTGAGTTAATATGAATCTTCTTCGTTCGTTTGACTGAAGGGCGAGAAAACCGTCAGCAGCATTATGTGTTAGTGTGGCCAGCAACACACGACGAGAAATCTTCGTTTCATGAGGGGAGGGATCAGAGTGCAAGTCTCACAGCATTCCTTGAGTGCCTGTGGAGACCAGAGCAATGTGGCGCTGTCTCCAGCGAGGCCGACTTTTGCATTCTTATTCGTCGTTAGCTGTGAAACATTGTACTTTCTTTGAAGAACACGTGTTTATAATTTGAAGTAATACTGTCACGTTAGCTGCCACAAGTCACGGTGCTGAACTACCGAGTTTTAATATAAATGCCACGGATCTCAGCAAAGCAACCTAATCGTATACGTCTTTGGTTGTTTTTACTGTCACACTTTTGTCATCATATATATCATATACACATTTACAGATACAAATATAGGTATATGTTGAGTTCAATATATTGTGTTACTTATTCATTTCCCACTAATTACTACATATTTCTAGCACGTTGAAATATGTCATTGGGGAAACATCATAAATACACTTTAGGTAAGGAAAAGACTGATAATTTCATTGATACTATATATTAATATGTATTAAAATGATCTGACTTTTCAACACCTAATGACAGTGTCGGGAGTGTAGTGTGTCGCTTTGTAAAATATCCGGCATGAATCAATTCGTCTCTATGTAGGACTTAAGAACAACGTATGTTGTTGCAGGTAGGCATACTAATGAAAATGACCCACTAATATTTTTTCATTATGTATTAAATATTTTGTAAAAACAAAGCCAATCTGTTGTATGTGTTTGCGCTGATCATAAAATTTCAGAAGTGGGTGACAAGGAAAATTCAAATACCCGTATGCAAATGAGAACTGTACTTACACCTCTTATTGCTACTTAGTTTTGCAAGCCTCTTAAGTCAGACTTTTACCGTCTACTGCTACCAGCTGCTTCCATTTACTGCTACCATTTATTACAGTTCTATACTTAAAATTCTGTACATGTGTGAAACGTTTGTATTTCTGTATTTGTGAAACCCTTATAAGCGTTACTTCTGTGCGAATAGTAATAGAATTCTTTTCAACGAACTGAAATTATTTTTTATGTATTTTGCTGCGTTTTTGTGTGAATCTGTGTACTTTCAAAGGAATCTTAATGAGCAACACTGCTATGCAAATAGAAATAGAATAGTTTTCCAAGAGTTTTCTGAATTTTGCGTTGTGTGTGCGTGGCTGCAAAACCAGTGTATGATTTAGGTGCATGTGCGTAATTGATAACTTCACGTTCGACGGCACGGGACTTGGGTAGCAATCCAAGAAGGGATAAAATGGTTCGTACCTTTTGCCATATTCTATTCTAATATTTTGGATCATCCATCTCTTATCTCATCGTAGTTTTATGTTTGTTGAAACATCAGAAAACATTTTTCAATTGAAAAATAATGCAAATCATGATCATTGATGCGGGTGAAGAACCGTTGTGCAAGATCTTCCTTTGTAGCCGATCCGTTAGTTCTGTTGAGAGTACAAACTCTTTAACGCTCATCTTTTTGCATCCTTGGTTTTCACTTTCTTTTTTTCTCTTGACGCTGTCTAAAGTTACCTCAACTTGGCTGTCGTTCCCAAAGCGACCTTTTTGGGACACTAATTGCATGAGACATGTCTCAATCGAGCGTCTCCCATTCTTTGTTTGTGCATGAGTCTGATCTGTGTTGAACGTCTGGTCGCATTAGCTTTAGAGCTGAGTTTGCTGGTAACGATTCTGTTTGCTATCGTGGCCTCAGTAGCTAAGCCATTCACTTGAAGAGCGTTTAAATTTTAGTAACGCTGAGAAATTTGGGTAACTGGTGAACGTGTCTGTAAGGGAAACGTTACCAAAATATTCTACTCGGATTATTTTTCTCGAGTGTATAGAAGTTTATTGGCAATCGTCATGTACACTTGTTTTGAAACATTAAACTTGAATTAATTGATTTTTACGATACTCCTAAACGTGTTAGGCTCGGATCTAGATTTTTGTTGCTGAACTGTCTTTGAAATTGTACTAGTAGCTGAGAAAATTACTGATATTAACGTTTTGCCACTTCTGATCTTAGAACTGGATCTGTATCCAGATCTCTACAAAAAAGTCAAACTAAATACTAGTGTATGAAGTAAACATATAGCATGCAGGTTGTTTTCGTAGTTCTGAATTGCTCTCCGGGATTGAAAGCTATCGATCTGAACTTTTATGTCCGTACTTTGCCTTTCTTTTTGTCTATAGTTGTCCATGCGAACGTTTCCCTCACAAAAACAAATATCGATCAAGCGTCGGTCCTTTTAAAAAATTTACTACGTTGAGGATTAAAACGTAAATCACAGGCGCTGTAGTGAAGCACAAGCAACATTTTAATTTTAATTTCAAGAATAACTGAACATCTCTGTTGGATGCTAATCATAACTTCTAACTCCTGACATTTGTGTCAACATAATTGTTAGGTTCTGACACAAATGTTGTGGTGGGTGCAATACATCACTGTGGTGCAGTGGTGTTCTGCATGCGTTGCGTTTTCTGAACATTTTAATGGCGTTGATATCTCCGTAGTCAGAATCAAAATAAAACTTGTAGGAATCATTACTTATTAAAAACGATTAATACATTGAAATTATGTGCAACATAGTATTTATCTAATGAAGTAAACGTTCCCCTCGTTTCCTAAGTAATTTCGAATATAAGATACGTTCATTTATTTTATTTCAATGTCTCGAGGATCGAAATAACTAATATCTTTCGAAAATAATTATTCAAATAAAATGGCTTGGCTGTCATTGAAAAAGAATATCGATAGTCAAAAAAGTCGTTTTTGGAAAATATATTTTGTAATTTTTAAGAATTTGTTAAATTTTAAACTAGAATTGTAGTACGCAAATGGCCAATTTTATGATGCGTTAGATTTAAATTACATGGAAACATTGTCACAGAAAATGGTGAATGAAAGGCTCGTCTT
Organism: Trinorchestia longiramus; assembly: GCA_006783055.1. Lineage (NCBI taxonomy): Eukaryota > Metazoa > Arthropoda > Malacostraca > Amphipoda > Talitridae > Trinorchestia > Trinorchestia longiramus. The sequence goes on from VCRD01000016.1 coordinate 908,017, forward strand.
TGCAGGGATATGAGAAAAATGTGAGTGAGGGAGGCAGGGAAATGACGTCCAAAAAAGTATTTGTTGCTGAGGATTAGAAGTAAGAAAGAAATTTTTGTCAACAGTGTGAAAACTAGAATTTTATCAATTGAAAAATGTTAAGGTGCTTGCCCTTTCTTAACTGATTCATTTATCATAAATTAGGGAATTTTACCATACTCATGACTTCGAAAGCAGCTCTATAAACTCAAAACTGAAACAGACACTAAACTGGGCTGAAATACACGGAAAGTTACTTGCAGTTGTTTGCTTTCATATCGCAAAAATACTTCAAAAATTCATTGCATGCAAAATAACTTCCAACATTTAACTAACTTCATACCGAACATCTCAGAGTTCTGGGTTCATGTATAGTCTACGGAAATAACTCCCAATATTTAACTAACTATCAGTTGCGTGCCGCGTTAAACAGTTGAATCACTTTTCACGAACTAATCGACTAAAGAAATTCACTAGTAATTTTTTCAAGGGCCTACGAGGACATTTCGATTTGTTGTTATATCAGTCAATGTTCCTGTGTTGTACACATTAGGGGAACGACTACATAGTATCAAAATAAATTCCACGTAACGAATGAAGGTAAAAAAAATACTTATTGCTAATATCAACCAGTATTGAGGAACTACTGTTTTCTCGTTGACTGTGTCTCAACCTAATTAACGAAACGAGCCTTTAAAAAGCCTTACAATTTATTTTGCTGCTCAGAAACTTGAACACTTTTGTGATTTACTCATTCCTCATCAACGCACGCGTCATGCCGCTCATTTCTCCGGCAATACTGATCTTATACTATTTCTAGGGCTGAAGCTTTTATTATTTTTGACATTCTTTTATTGATCACAAACTTTTACCTCGAAAGACTGTCTTTTGAGAGATCTATTTATAAACAGAGGCTGTGGGCCTTATTTTGAACAATAATTTGTTATTTGGCAAGATAACAAGGTAAATATTCATGTAGTATTATTATTATTATTATTATTATTATAGTATCTGCATCAAAATTTTCAGCCGTATATGATAACAGATAAGGTAAAGAATAGCTAGCTTATCAATTTTTACTCTCCTTGAAATTTTCACTTGCTGTGAACGAAGCAAATAACGTTGAAGTACACGTGTGTGGTATGAAGAATTATATTAGAAGAATGAATGTGTTCTTAGGTCTCAATCAATATACAGATATTACATGTATGCTCACATACGGTACTGTCTTGGTGCATTTCGCTATTGCAGAATTCAACTTCTAATATATTGAACTAGTTACTTCGTAGCAGGAAATTTATTTAGTTTTCGATTTTTAAGTTCACGCGTCATAAAAAGCTTATTTTTAGTATTTTCCACTTGATATTTCTAAGTTGAGTGGTACATACATTTTTACACCAATGTTGTCAAGTCAGTGATGGGGCTTGTAGCTTTCTCGTGTATGTACTCGTAATTATATTGACCGGTCTAAGTTCATGTGAGCATACACCTTTCCTTCTCATACTGTGCCTTAGATCGTTGTGAAAACAGACGTAAGGATCCACTTTCAACAAATTTTTATTGTCATTCACAAATTTCTGACGCTTTTTAGAAATTTTTATAACTTATTTTGAAATATTTCAGTAATTACTTCCTTTTTATGAGAGTATATTTTACTGTTAGTTGGCAGCATTTATGGTTGCAAATGAGTACGACGGGAGCAGACTGCAATCTTCTTGTCATTTTGATATTGCCCTTCCAGCATATTTTATCAAACACACAACGACGAGATGGTGTTACATTTTCAGCAGGTTTTCCAACGTTTAAATACCTTGCTTTTTAAAATTTATTATTATGAAATTAATTTTGTTCCTCATTCACTTGCAAAAATATCGCAAGCATTCAATACATCGTTCACACCCTAACCATCTCACAGCTTTCAACTTCCCGATATAGCAGACTCCAAACACACACTTAGAGCCTTCTTTGAAGCTCTGGAAGCGCAGAGGAGATGGGGGAAGAGGTGAGGAGAAGCAGGCGGAGGAGAGAAGTGGGCAGCACGTTGCGTGCAGAGAGTCATTTGCGTGTGGCCCTGACCAGTCTCTAGTCCAGATTTGCTGCCGCTTCAAAAGCCTTCCAGAAACCGCAGCGAGGGAGCGAGCCTCGGTCCCTCAGCGACCTCGGCCCAAACTCAGCCATGAAAATTTCCTAAGCGGATATTTTAGGGCGCTAGCTAAAATTTGCTACTCAGGCAATTTGTTTACGAAAGAATAAATTACATCTTGTGTAAGACAAAAATGTCGGTGTACAATATATCGATCAGAGAAGTGAATGCGATAAAAATCATGCATACATTGAAGACGAATTAATACATTGGAGAATTTAAACATTGCTAATTATTTCTATGTAAACCTACGTCTTCGTTAGATGTACGGTTAAGCTGAGTAAAAAAGTTTTGGTAAAATATACCACAGTTAAGCCGAAACTCCAAAATTAATGGAGGTATTAGAATCTTGGTTGCCTTTGAACTTTAATTAGAAAGTACATTTGTTACGAGCAAAGGTACGAGCTTCGTTTAAAATGGTGCATATTGCAAGAGGAAATTTTAGCCGAGTGTATGATGTAATCACTCTTCACCTTAATGACACGTATGTTTTAGCAGGCTGTGCCGACTGAAAAAAAGTTAAACTGCCCATCCTAATTTCAGGGAAACATGGAGGCCCATTCGTCGCGAACTTAATGTGATGAAAGAAGCAGAGTTTATGACTTTAGATTTCCAGGATATTAAGAACGATACTTAATAGAGGTATGATATCCTCTTTGCTAGTCCTCTCTTCAATTTCTGGAATCCAATAAATGACAATCAATGGTATTTGATAGCGTTTAATTTCGTGCACATTTGCTATTCGCTTTAATAATTTCTTTAATATCAATGGCTATGTATTCTAAGGAATCACCTTAACGTAATTTTTTTTGTAATATTCGTCCGAATTTCAGTGTTATGTCTGGTCGAAAGTGAGGTCTGATTTTAAGGTACGAAAACAGTACGTTTATTATGAAAACCGCTAAAACAATGAAACAGTTTTTCGTCGATATCATTTTTATATTATTGTCATACCTTATTACTTACAAAATTTCATTTAAATGAAAATATGTTAATTTTACAATGTACTGGCTGCACAGCACAAATTTATAAAGGTATGTAACTACATTGGCATTGATGTGATGTAAATGAGCAGGGCTCACGCAAAACTAGACAAACGTACAGAAATTGAAACGAAACAAAATTGTAAATTGAATGAAGAGTGTCAAAATAATGGAGAAGTAAATTATGGCTGTGATGGAACAACTCATTCGTTTGTGAAATTTATGTTACTAAGTAAAACAATTGCAAGGGTAACGCTTCACCAAAAAACTCGTGCTTGAGTTTTTCTGGTTGACAGCAGCTCAGTTTTGCGTCAGTGTCTCTGCTCCTAGGCTGCTGATGCAAGCCAACATACAGAATTGGATAAGCAAAACTTTTTTCTTTTCTTCTGTAGTTTTTCATTGGCTTGCTATTTATTGTACGACACCGACTTCTTAGGAAGTTCCGTCAAGTAATCGAAATACATTATCCGAATTTGTATTTATTGATAGAAACAATAATTCTTTATTTTTATCGCAGAAATGTACATATGGTGTATGGATGAATACCATCTCCGTAAAAATATTACAACACATTTCTTGTTTTGGCCAGGTATATGGGATCTTGCTCGCCATAATGCGAATGCATTTGCTCAGGTATTTTCCTTGATATTTATTCATTATCGATTTGAATGTTCAACATGCTTCGTAAATGTTCGCTAAACTCCGTACTCTGTTGAGAATTAAAAAACAAAGTATTCATTTCTGGGAATTAGCTCAAACATGTTGCTGATTGAAGTAATTAGTTCGACCGTATCGTATATTGCATTCGTTTCAATAAACTTCCATGTGCTCAAATCTTTTCCTTTGATGCCGTCTCGCTCACTCTTCAAATTTCTTTCAGTAAAATGGCTGGTAAGATGATATTTTTATCAGACGTCAGTCCGCGCCTTGGAAGGTCTGGTGAGCGGGACGATGTGTGATCCTTTCATGAAGCTCTTTTTTTCATTTTGTCGCCGCTAAGCCCACGAAAGTCGCCTTGTGGTAAGTAAATTTCTCGAGTGAGCTCAGGCTTGGCTTTCTGCCGTTGCACTTTTTTCTTTCACGGCACTACTGCACAAATTTAAATTTAGTGCAATGGTGGCGCTATTGAGAGATTCTGAACATGAACGAGCCACCTGTTCCTGAGACCAACTTCTTTTCATTGAATCGACTCTTCTTTTACCAAAAAACTTCTGTTGCTGCGCTACAACAGAGATTACACGTGAGACAAATGTTACTTGGAGATTTTAGTTTACTACTATGCGATCCGGTACCAATATCATAGGCTATCAGTTCGTTTCATTAATTATGCAGACATTAAAAATATCCCATTTTATCATGACTTCAAAATTAATAAAAAAAATTAAACTCCATTCATAGTATTTCGTCTAGTGTTGTGCCAATGTGAGCAGAAGTTGAATGTTTTTATTACGATTTTTACAATTTTACGTTTACTAATATTTCATGTAAAATATTTGTACCTTACATTTCAATTATTTTACTCGTTAATACTTTGTAGCACCTTTGATCTTGGAGCTGGTCGCAGACTATATAGATCCATTGAAAATAACTAATAACATTTTTTTGCATAACTTTCGTGTAATGAGTTGGGCAATAAAATCTAGCAGCTTGCTTACATACGTCAAAATGAGGTACAGATTTCTCTTTCACACGCTTATTCTTGAAAAATTTACTGATCCACATGCATCTTCATTCATTTCGGTGTCGACTCTAATCTTCTCCCGTGCTTTTCGCATTCATCTTTTTGCTTATTGTTACTCTATCAACTCGTTACTATTTTATAATTAACCAGTTTCGAAGGATATTGTCACATCTACCATCATTTTTATTGTTATGGATGACTTTTGTGTCAAATTGTTTGTGACTGTCTGAGCCACTAAATTGTGATTTCACTGGCTACTGGTGATCATTATCTGAAAAAGCTAGTCAAAGTATTGCCCATTTTCGATATTGTTATGCAAATTTATTGCCTTTGTGACTAGGGCATCTCTCTCAGTAGAATCCGTTCTGTTCAGCTATTCTGTGTTGTATCTTTTTTTGAATATTTTGAGATGCCTTGTGTTGGAAGTCTTGTTGTCATTGCGTTGATTGTACACGTGTGTGTTTACTAGTTTACCATGAATTATTCAATGTGATAGTACTAAGACAAACACATCTAATGGCAGCCACAAGCACTTCTTGTGAACCTCCTTTCTTCTTCCTCTTGGCTGCACTTATTAGTATGATACTCTGGATTAGCATCGTTCGTGTCACCACTGAATCACATTACCTTCTTAATGAGCTCGACAGTAATGAGCTGGGGCTTTAATGAGTTCCTTCCAACATTTCCTGTGAACGTTAACTTAGACTGCATTGA
>VCRD01000017.1:6435-52237 GCA_006783055.1 Trinorchestia longiramus
ATATATTATAAATAAAATAAGCGTTCTTACAGCGAAAGCGTAAGATACTTAACTTATGAAAGCGTTATAAACAGCTGCAATAAAACTTCATTGTTAAAGATACATTGTTTGGAAAAAAGATAGTGTAATAAGATGGAGGCTTCTATAGACGTATATTTGAAGCTGGCTTGAAAATTTAATGACATGAACGCTATGATGCTTTCGTGCCATTAGTTCAACGAAAATAAGTTCTCAACGCTAAAAATTGGGCACCACTGTAATGACTCGATAAATGTCTGTAAAAAGCAGACTAAAATAAGCACAGATAAACATTCGCTTAAAATGTATCATTTCCGGATGATACAACTGAATCTACAAGCGTTTCAATTGTACACTACTAAAGAGTTGGTAAAACTAACATCAATTAAATCCCTCTTACCTCAAAAATCAGCGTATTTGTTTCTTTTCCAATAAGACTCTTTTCTGGTTTGGATCGAAGTCCAACTAGGAGAAAGAAAACTATGGTTTTCCTATTTTACATCCTGTAAGTACTCTTGAAAAAAATAGTAGACATACAATCTAATCTGTCGGTACGGATATGAAAAAGCACAGCTAACAGCTCAACATCAAATAGTTTATGATTGAAGAGAAGTTTCTGTGAGCTAACAAGTAGTATAGTCATTTATTAGAGGCTTAAAAGAGGGATTCATGTCTATATATCTTGTAGATTCGGTGCCTATGTAGAACTTCCTGAATTACTGAAAAAGTAAAAGATTTTTAAACCTAATCGCTTTTAAAGCAAAAACGTAGTGCACATCAACTTTGTATTGTGAATGTGTGCTTACACACTTTTTTAATTTTTTTCAAGTTTGATTTACTTTAATTTGTTGCATCAGTGATTTTGTTACATCATAGAAAATGAGATTCTTTGGACTATTCTCACGCAAAGAAAGTCCTTGACTTACTACGGAGATCAGTTCTTACGGTGTGCCGTAACTCAATATTTAGGGCAAATTGGAACAAACCAAAATAGAATACAAACGTACGCACATAAACATCAATTTCACCAACTATTCGAATGCAGTATGTACATTAAAGTACATTTTCAGCACATTATAAAACAATTATCGTTAACCGATGACCCTCTGCAACTGAAATGATGAAGATGAGTCAGAGTTTCCACGACGCCACTAAATAACTGGTGGAAGTCAAGCAAATTTGGGTCATCGACTAACCTAGTCTTCGCTTTAAGGCTCAGCAATTTCATTAGTACTCTCAAATAGACATATCATTCTGACCAAAATTATGACAATGAAGGCACTATACACGCACCAAAAAGATTAGGTATGGAGGTATGTTTCAGTTCTTTGATTGGTAATAAATAACAAAATTTTCTCATCTGTGGATAATCTGCAACCACAAGGGCTTGAGGTGAATCAGTCGATATGTGCGTGTGAGTGCTTACTCTGCTAAGAGTTAGTTCCAGTACCATATATATTAAGTGTTAAAAGTCGTGATTCTAAAATTATGATCAGGAATTGTTGGGATGAATAAAGCGAAGAAGTTGCTGTCATGTCTTATTTATTCTTCAGGGCTAGAAAGGAACATCGGTGGTGACAAAATTACTCTGTCAGCGCACGGACGTACCTGGCTAACAAAGTTTTAAACTGACCTCGTGCTACACTAATGCATTCATCATCAGCAAGAATTAACCTCATTGGCGAAAATGAATATACAATGTTTCACCATGGAGATAACAAGAAACACCGCCAGAGAATTCTGCACTTTACATATTGGTAATAAATTTAAAGTTATGTTTTTAGATGAACCAAATGATGAGGCAAATAACAACCTACATATACTTTAGTTTATATCGGACTGAAATAATGTGAAATTACGCACTATATAAAAAATACATTACATTCTTTATAAACTCTTTTGGAATAGTCTACTAAAATATTTGAGTTTACATACACGTGGATATGAAGATAAATATTTTTTAGCCTCTACATATAACTTGGCATAACTGTTGGTTGGTTATGATGCATCGTGCAGTCGATTGTAATACCAATGAATGATTCATTTGATTCTGATTGATTGCCAAAGTAATAGTTTTAAATTAAGATAGCTTCAGGCATTTTTATTGTATTGATTCATGACGAATTGTGTGATTCATGTACGAAGATTTTTGGTTGTGGCTCAGCTGAAAGGATTTTCAACTCAGATACAAGATCGAGCTATTGGCGTGGCAGCGGATAACCTACAAAACTTGGAGCTAAGAAATTAAAGGAAGAAAACTGGTTGAGGTATACGTATTGTTATACATAATAAAACGTTTAAATTAATGTTGAAGTACAACAGCGCTGATTATCGGTACCACAAATGATATAATATGCATTAAGGACATTTAAATGCAAAATTCAAAGTACTTACTTCTAGTACAAAAATCTAAATGATAATACGAGTACATGAGCTTTCAAACTGCCTATTATGTCGCTGAGAGCTTGAACAATGCTGCCAATTAGAAGTGTGCACTTATGCATTCTGGTGTTCGATGTGATCACTCCCATTTTGAAATTATTGTTCAAAAATAATTAGGGAAAAGTATTATTTAAAATACAGTTAAGAGAAGCTAATGGTCTATCAGTGCGAGAGAAAATTCTGCGATCGCTACAATGCATGTGTGAGCAGGCAACATTCAGTCTTCGTGTCATTACATTGCGGTGCTCATGTGATGCCAGTAATAGATGTTGCGTCGTATGAACTCTGGAATATGATTCTTTGTACAGAAATAACTACCGATCATGAAGGTAACGAGGAAATGAATACGTCTAATTCTTGTTTCACTTAATAGAAATGTTGTTTCCTTGTATTTTACTTCGCATTACTTTACTAGAGTGCAGTCACTGTTTCTGCACCACGTGTAGCTAATATAATCTAGACCTGAATTTAATCGTGAAACTTAAAAAGGAACATCTCCTTATGCTGAGCCCTGATAATTCAAAAATTAGAGTAAAACATCTTGAAAATAATGAACATCTGCAGAACATGCAATATTTCATCTACGCCTTAATTTATTGAGCACAGGGCCTCATTTGTCCCAAATCAGGCAATGGCTGCAATACATGCTGATGCTGCTAGATCGAGGATCATATTGTTGATAACCATAACGTAAGGAGACACTCTCACTCTAGAGTGTAGAATTGTCAAAAAGCAGAGAGCGTTAAGTACCTTGTTATGTATACTGCTGGCTATCTGTGATGTCTGTGGTTCAATGTCTATGAGCTTTCTAATAAATATTTCGTGTGTTTTCAACAGTAAACTCAATTCATTTATTTTTTCACATGTTCAACCAGTAAGTAAGAATTGTGAAGAAACAATGGTCTTCGTAAATCGGGTTCTCGGGCTACTGTTGCTGATGTATGGAGCAGCATCATTTCCGTTCTGGCTCAACTCTACGCCAGTTTTCGACCCCTACGAGCAGATAGAACTACAACTTAGCATTATCCAGTGCGCCCAGTACTGTCTGCGGAGACAGTACTGCCTGGCCATGATGCACAATGCAGGTCAGTTGGTAGTGATGCAGATGGGAAAAGTTCAATACCAGGCAGTTAAATGATTCAACTGAATTTAACAGGAAGCAAGCAAACTATATGTTTATAATATTACATATTTCATTGATATACAATTTTTCTAGTCAGAACCTATAAGAGTAAGGCTGGCTGATGTTGTTTTTCTTAAGCTAGTATTGTCAGTAAAACTCTTTTAGTAGCGGAGTTTTAAAGTGTTCCGTGAAATGTGCTAGAAAATTAATTTTTCTTTTTCTAAACGCAGGAAGCTCAGTCATATGTTTAAGAAGGTTAAAATTGAAATACAGGAGGTTGAGCTCTAAACAATATATGTGTTACACATGAATTAAATGACTGTAGTATTAACTTTTTGAAAAGAAAGAGCAATGATTGTCAAAGGGGTGAGTTTGGCACTTAAGAAGGCAACGATTTTTTTCAAGTTCTCATTATTATTTTTACATTTATTCTCGTAATTGTGATAAAAACTAAGATTATCTCTTAAACTTCCTACAAATATTTCGATCGTCGGTCAAAACAGAACAATAGAATTCAAGAAACAAGAAACGCGACTACATAAAAATACTGAAAATAACAGGGTAATTTTTTGGCAACAGCAATTGAAATTATCGACTTAGGTACGCAGGCATTGGCCTCGTATGATGATGGTTTTAGATTTGTATGTTAAATTGCCTGTTCATTGATCACGTGAGTAGTACCTGATACTGAATGATCGTTGACTGCGATACGAGAGAATTAGATTGTCTCATTTATCGTACAATACGCTGCATTTACGTAGGTAAACTTGAAATAATTCGTTATATTACTTGTATTCTTCCTTGTTATATTTTCATAAAGCTGCTGTCCTATAATGTGAAATATCATACAAACGTACGTACGTACGTAGCATCACACCTTTACATAATGAAGGTGCGCGGAAGAATGCAGACAGTTGGTGTACTGAATTATTTGAAGCTTTCAATGCATAATATTACCGTCTTACATAGTTCAAAGATTATTATGAAAACTATCCTCCACGGATAGACATCTAATTTTGTAAAAACATTTCCGCCCGCTGGCAATGGCGTCGAATAAATGTTAGAACTAGCAGTAGGTGCGGACGAACGTGAGTTAATGAATACATTATTCTATGTAATTTTGAACGAGATAATTTACTTCGTTCTTTGGTAAATATGTATCTATCCAACGGAATATGAAATTTTCAAATAAAACTCACTTCTTATGATATATTCGTGTTATCTATCATGGTAGAAAAATACATTGAAGAAGGGGCATGTACAGCATAAGGCGCATTTTTCTTTTGTTGGGAATACCTTGTATCTGACGTTTAGGAATATGTACACTGGCAATTTGAGGAGTTCTCACCTCCCAAGCAATAGACTGTTTCATTATTGAGACACTATCTTAGTTGACTTAACACAGCGTTTTCTCAGTTGCAATTGTCGTCTGTGTGTAATTTGACTCACAGCAGTGAGAAGTTTTGCAAATACTCTAATATTTCACGAATGAAAAAAATCATTCTCCATTTGTTTCATTACCTCATTGGTTAGGAATCCTCCGGGTTATTTATGAGCTCAAACACCCCTGACTTGAAAACCCTCAAAAGCACTGAAGGAGTGTAATGCTTTTGACAGAACAATAAACTCGGATCTACAAACATGGTCTCTTGAATAAGGAAAGCAGTGGGTGTCATAGCCCTAGGTTCGGTGTCATAGATTCATGCTATATCGTCTTCATGTTTTGCTTACTAATGACAATTAAGTTAAGCATCTTGGAGAACTCCTCTCCAGATAAGAAGTGCCGCTTGGTGGTGGGTGAAGGGCCGCCGTCCCCCAGCAGCATGCTGCTGCGTTGCTGCACGCAGGTGCCCCTCACTAACGTTGCTCTGAACAAGGTCGGAAGACCATCATCCGCTCTAACGTAAGTCATGATTCAGTGTTATGAAGAATATACTTCAGTTGCTCTCGTCCGTCATAATAGTTCTTTTTTATCTCTTTACAAGTAAGCCTTATAGTGTGTATGATCCTTCCTTCGGAGTATGGTCATATATAGTTTGTAAGGAAGTAAATACTTTGCAGAACTTTTTGTGAAACAATGCATTACAGTTCGTCTACTGGAATCTCAGTACTTGGAAGAACTCTCATTACTTGCAAAAATAAGTGTTTACTACATTATGCGTACAGCTAAAGAGCTAAATAAATATCCAGTAAATTCTCCTTTTCATTTTGTAAATGGAACACAAAAAAATAATTCATTATTCCGAAAGAATGAATGAATTTTTATTTCTTTACTAATCATGAGCGCCTACTACCTTTCTTGTACCGATCATTCAGAAGGATAATAATTTCTTCAACGTCCGTTTGCTTGTAATATTTCCTTGATATCATGAATTTTAAACATTTCAGGCCTCCAGGGGCAGCAAATGACGGCATATTCACGAATTCCTCAAACCTCTTCCACTCGGACAGCACGGAACAGTTTCCTTTCTTGGTCTTGGACCTCGGAGCAACGTACACCATCGAAGCCCTGGCGTTCATGCCAAGACTGGACACACTTGACGACCGATTCCGGGACATAGAGGTTCGTGCTCTCTACAATAGAGCAGTTCTATTACGAGTATTATTAGGATTAGGCCATTTATGAAAATCTCACGTCCTGTAAAAGTAATAAATTTCGAAGGTAACATTTTTCATAGATTCTTGTTTGGGAAAGCTGAATAAATGGACGTTCTATTCCATATTTGCTAGTTGCTTCAAAGAAAGTTTTTGGTATTATCCCAGGGACAAACTAGAGTATTACCCACGGACAAAATGTCGTTTTTGGATTGTGCCAATATTCCTGATCATTCTTTCATCAGATTCGTGCTGAACTTACTGATGTGGCAGGTCCTGATTTCAGCTCTTACACCCTGCTAGCGCACTTTCCAGGTCCTGCTCCCGATCCAGTGACGTGGGTAGAAAAAAGCCTCATGCCTCACGTCGAAGGTCGCTTCGTGTCAGTCCAGAGGGCTGCTCCTGATGGCACTAGGTTACTCGAGATCACAGAATTTAGGGTGTTCGGTAGAGAATTCAAGAGCCTAATGTCAGAGTAGAATGTCTTACTGAACACGTGGGAGAATTGTGCAATTAATGTAAATCCCAGTGTACGTCCATGCAGACTATGTTTCGCAGCTTGTGGAAAAAGATCAAGAAAGTAAAGTGAGGGACTCGAGTTGAAGGTGTACTTGAGTTGAACTGCAAAGTATCAAAAAAATAAAAATAAGGTCCCCTAGGTTGGGTGTCTATTAACTTATAGGACCTATAATGATTCCCTGTATTATCAGAATTAAGTTGGCTTTATATTGTGAACTTTTGAATCAAGTGCTTTTGCCTGAGCTTGAATACCAGCCTTTATCGCTCCGGAAAATATCCTGTTCATGCAAGGTAATGCATCTTTGCATTTAATCAAAGCAACTAAGCAATATCTGGCTTCGTTGGGATTCAAAGACTACAGTTTAATGGTGTGGTCTCCAAATTCGCCGGATTTGAACCCAATAGAAATTCCTGGGTGAACATTAGAAGAGAAATTCATTACGATTGTCAGTAATTTACTTCGAAAGAAGTCTTATGTGCATTATTGCTCCACCCCTCCCCTCCTTCCCCCTTCTCCGCCGCGTAGAGTAAGACGGATGCACATACATATAAGATACTGTGCGAAGAAGTTGTCTCTGACTACTCTCTACAGGCGTCAGTACTTATAACTATGATTGAGTTGTTGTTTTCTTCATTACTTGTTACTTATTTCATTCATTCCATTTCTTTCTTACTAACCCGGAATTATTTTTAAGTCTGTGATGTAACCAGTCGTGAGTAATATCCCAGTATGGAAAGGAGCTAGAGGGCATGGGTAAACCGTGCAATGAAAAAGAGGAATGCCTTCAAGTAGGGCAAGGATCCCCGACTGGAAAAGACCCCAACTGCTAGAGAGGCTAAGGCAAAGAACTACAAATAGGCTGGTAGGGAATAGACAGCTTAAAATATTTTATTTGTTTTCTTTTAAAGTCTTATACGCCCTTAAACACCAAAAATGTTTTTATCGCAATTCACGACAACACACTAGAATCACATTTCTCTAATACCATAGTATCAGAAGCTGCTGTTCAAACTCTTCAAGATTCATTAGAAATGGCCACTGACCACCAGATTGAGAAATACGGTCAGGTTACAATGCCTTTACCGAGTTAGAATTAGATGTAGAGAAACTACTTACACAAAAGCTCACTGATGGATCGGCTTCCACCGGCCTAGAACAGCTTTTACCAACCGACTGTCTGGCTCTTCAAGAGGTCACATACCTTCAACGGGGGAAGAAAGGGCGCGAGCGAACGCCGAAAAACTGGGAATATCTAACTTATGAAGCGCAGGAATTACGGAGCTCATAGCATATTCTATAATTTTAGCCTCAATTATTGGTCAAGTCTCTTCCTTTTTTAAATCTTGCTCTTCATACAAGTCTCGACTTTTGTGTAAATAAACCCTCAACAAACGAATACCGTCATATTTCTTCATCCTAATGTATATATCCTAGGGGAAAGAAAACATCGCCGCTGTTAAAGACTTGTATTTAAACCAATTATAAATATAAATCAAGAAAAGAAGCTTCACAACTTTCGCCAATTAAATGTATGACGTTTGCATTTCAACGTACTATGAAACCCTTTAACCAAGTGTTTAAAGTAGGAAACCTTCCTAGTGATTCATACTGTTTACATGATGCACGAAACTGTAAATATTCAAAATATGCGCATCAGCTGGTGGTGTCTCCACCCCCAGAATCTAAGCTGCAGTGCAGTTGCTGGAGTCCAGGCTGGTGGGCTGAGTGTCACTACACTTGCCAGAAGCCTTTTTGGAGGACTCCAGTTCTACCAACCAACCACCCCCAGAATGTACCTAGGTTTGAAATGTTTTATGATGGAAGTTTTGGCAGCTAATTCTTGTTCACTGTCAGAAGTAAGGCATTAAGTGTGAATAGGCGTACATGGAGGTGGAATAAGGGGAATTCAAAGTGTTAGGTTCCCGGTGACAGCGATTATCGTCAGTTATATTTATAGTGGATCCACTTATCTTCTTGTTACTTCGTATGTTCTCTATTCTGTTTATCTTCTTTTTCTGAGATATATATATATATATATATATATATATATATATATATATATATATATATATATATATATATATATTTTATACTGGTACAGGAAGGCAATGAAACATTATTCCAGAGGTTGCTTTATTCTCTCCAATCTGTAAGGGTATTAAACACCTGACACAAGTGAGTCAAATGGTAGCTACTGCATTGAACACAGAGCTATGGGCGACCTTGCTTTATATGCTCAGTTTTATCTATGGCTCGCGTCCGGTTACCGTGAAGTGGCCACCTTGAACTTGGTCTACTGACAAAAGTTATATCTGCAGTGTAACAGAGGAGTAGAGGAAACAGTTGAACATCTAGTCTTAGAATGTAGTAAATATGAACGTGAGCGAGAGAGCCTCATGGATGTGGTCCATGAGCAGTATGGAAAGAACCAGTGGAATGCCAGGTGTGTTGAAAAGGATTCTGGTATGATATATCTTGCAGGGCTGGATGAGGAATGTAACATGACTGTTGTGGATGCAATGAAAGATTTCTTAGTGCATGCATAGAATAAGTGACAGTGATGTTGAATAGTCATTTTTTTAATGTGACTACCTGCTAAGCAGGTGGGGCTGTGTATGACAGGCTGAATCTCCCAGTGATGCTCTTGCTTTGCTGGTTCATTTGCATCGAATGACTCAAGGTGGCCCTCGAGGAATTACTTTAGATGACCCTGGCTCACAAGAGAAAAACTCTGGGATGCCATCCTGTTGTATGCCTGTGTATTAGAGGGAATTGAAGGCCATTACAAAGGCCCAAGCCAAATGCTGGCTCTCAAATCTAAGTTTAAAGTCTAAAATGGGGTTAATATACTTCACCTCAATGCATCAAAGTTGGGCACGTACTGAGTCTGTGACCAATGTAAACGTCACAAGACACATGTAATGTATATCAAACCTGTACAATACTACCTAGTCTGTAAAAGAAAAAAAAATCTGCTAACCTAGACTATAGAGTAAGTTTTTCAGGATGAGCACGTGTGTTTTTGTTTGGCATTAATGAGTTAATATGGTCAGCTTCTGAAGGAGTGAAGGTTCCTCCTTTATCTCCACCGATAGCTATAATTTTCTATGTTTCATTCTAAATTTCACCACCTCTTATATTTTTGACAGGCTCTGAACATAATTTAAATCTCTACTGTTGTGTAAGTAGAGCAATTGTTACATAAGTTGTAAAGAATTATTACATATTTTATAATAGGTGAGGATTTTGATGAACAGTGGCTCATCAGCTCATGGTTATGATGCTTGTTTGTCAGAAGCTTTCAAAATTGCTAGCATTTAAAATATCTTTACACAGACATTATGCACAGTAGGTTTAGATTAATTACATGTTTTGACTGCTTATGATTGACTATTTTCTACAATGAAAAAGAGGTACTTAATTGTAGCAGAGATACACATGTATTGAACTCTTTCAATTCATGTTACAAGTACAACAATTAAGCCTGTATGCTGTCAGTGTCATTTGAATTTACTTTTTCATTTCAGGTCCACATACAGAATTTGATTATTCACTCCTCCCTAAGCACTGGATAATAATGGATAACAATATAAAAGCAAAACGAGTTTCTTTTGCTGACACCAAAAGTATCAGGTTTGTAAAGATGTAATAAATTTTATCAGAATGATATGTAATACATTATGTGTATTTGCAATGAACAAATTTTCTACATTTCCTAAACTTTATTATACTACTTAGTAATGCAGTTGAGTATCTTTTATCCAAAAATCTTAAATCCAAATGTTTAGTGTTACCTATTTTATTCAGTTATAAAAATACTTTTTTTTTCTAGTATGGGTGATGGCATCTTCATTCTCCTTTCTGATAACATAAGTACCTATTTGCAATACGCTCCAACCAAAACAGGGTAGTTTCAACTGAACTGTTGTTTAATTATGACTAATTTCCCCCAAGTTCTTTTTAGCTATTCATTGGTGTCCTGGTTGGTCAGAGTGTAGGTTGAATTCTTCTAAAATCTGTACAAAAAACTTTTTGTTAGTTTTTACTTATTAGTTGTTATGCAGTTTTGTTTTAAAACATTGCAAAGAGTGTGCTATTGAAAATCATTGATAATTATAGTTATGTAATGAATGCTTATTTAGCTTGAATTAAATTAGTGTAAAATTCTTTAATGCATTTTTCCCTTAGTTTATTCTTTATTTTGTATTTATTTGTATCCCATTTCACAGAGAATTTTTATCCAGTGGTGGAGATGTATCACAGTGGCACTCATCATATGCTGCAACAGTTTCATCTTCATCAAGTGATTCTTCTGGAGCAGTAACAACATTTGAATCAAGGTTAGTTGTTCACTTACTTATGGTTTTCTTCATTACTTCTGATATTTCCCTTAGTGGAGGATCTGCTGATGGGGATCTATATTTAATTAATCTAATGGATGCAGTTCTCCTTGAAGGTTGGATATGCTTCAGTTAAACCTATAATGGCTAAATTAATTTGACTAAACAAAATAATAAATAAAGTATCACTTATGTAGTATGCACAAAACATTTGAGTTGAAACAAAATATTTAGGAACTTTGACCTAAATGAATTATTTCTAATGTACTTCACTAAGGCCAGTGCTGCATATTGGATTAAAGCATAGCAATGATGTTCATCCTAGATAGCACCCTTAGGGGGAACAAAGTTCTCAGAGATGCCTCACCTACTTGTAGCAGATTTAGGAGCACTGACCGTGGCAACCTGTCACAGATTTCAGTGTTAGATTCTGGATGCTTCACTTTTTAAGGGTTGTGACAAACTGCACAATTCCCCAATAATCTTCAGAAACGAAGAAAAAACCCTTCAGTCACATCCCCTAAATGTTCACTTTGTCATGACTCCTAAATAGTACTCAATTTGTAGAAAATTTCAATGTTGTTCTGATTTAGTATGAGAAAACCAGAATAACATACGAGTGTACAACATTTCCAAACTTGTGCATTTTGACTTCCTATTGCAAATGTGTTGGTACTTGTGTAGCTTTCATGAGAGATGCCTCAGCCTGAGAGCTTGGACTGAATAAAATATGTACCTCTAAATTTTAACTCATTCTAGCTACTCAAATCTGTAAAAATGTCCACCTTGGAAGTTCTTAGCTCAAAGTAATGTTTGAGCTTATTACCTAAATGTGCAGTTTGTAGTACTGTAGTTAACAGCTGTATAATTAAATAGTAAGTTAATTCATAAAATTGCTTTTATTTTGTGTTCCAGCTCTGAATCATCCCTGAGTATCAAGACGCAGGTCAAACCCAGTGATGTGTTGCAAGATCACACGGCTGATGCTACTACAGAGGTGAATCTATATTGGGAATTCATAGGGCACAGGAAAAGGGAGCTAAGAAAAATTGTGTATAGCTGTGTCCTTGTCCGGGCGAGCATACATTATCCTCTATAAAATCCATCATCATTATCCTCCAATGAACAAATTTACACTTGGAGCACTAGACAAAGTAATTTTTACCCAGTGAAATAGCTCCCATGTCGTTTTTGTTTTACTAAAGCATCAAATTTTTAGCTGATTTGAGCACATGTACCCGCGTTCCAACCAATGTTCTGAAGCATGACATCATGATGATTTTGTCTTAAAGAACTATGTATGTACCATCGACTTCGTGCTGAGCATCTGTGTACCTGTTTCGCTGTATCGTAGCATGTTCTAATTGTGAATAGTAACTACCAATTGCGATAATTTCTTATAATTTCGCGTCAAGCCAAGAAAGTTAAGAGAAGCAACCACCAAACTATATTGCATCGTTTCTCACATTTTGCATTAATGTATTTATTTTAATAATTTTTGCAGGATGAAGAGCATACCTCTGGGGAGTCAAACTTTTTATTCTGCTTCTTACAAGGTTCACAGGCTGGAAAAACACAGTCCAGCTCCTGCAATGACCAAGAGTTAGTAGAGTCATGTGAACAGCAGGGCGCAAATAGTGTCTCTACATGTCCTGATTTGCAGAAACAAAATATACACGCCGTTGATATTCAAAGTGCAGAGCCGTCCGGCCAAATCCAGAATAATCGTCGACCAGAAAGTAACACTGTTATTTTTGATGATGATGAAGAATGTCAGATGGAACTTACATGCTCTGTTCCTCCGAACGCCGCGTCGATGCCGGCAAGCTCTCATGAAGGCGAACCCAACAGCACTGAAACCGATGAACTGGAGTTCACGTGCCTTAGTCTTCCTGTAAGATCTAATGTACATTCTGGAAACTTGAAAAATGACCTTGGATGTCCAACGAATGAAAACTATTCAAGTATTTCAGATGTCCCTCTGAGAACCGATAAAAATTGTGAAATCGGGATGAACAGTCGATTTTTACGAGACATTGCTGGGGAAAACTTGCTCCCTACTTGTGTTTCTCCCGTACCCAGCACCAGACCTGAAGTTGTACCTGAAATTGAAACGACTACGCTAAATGAGAGTAATATGGAGATAACCTGCGCAGTACCTTCAATATTTCCACCTCCCAAAAGTGAGGCTCATGCTGAGTGTGACATGGAGTTCACTAATGTGGTCCGCCCACACAGTGTGACGCGCGGTGAGTGTGACATGGAGTTCACTAATGTGGTCCGCCCACAAAGTGTGACGCGCGGTGAGTGTGACATGGAGTTCACTAATGTGGTCCGCCCACACAGTGTTACGCGCGGTGAGTGTGACATGGAGTTCACTAATGTGGTCCGCCCACACAGTGTTACGCGCGGTGAGTGTGACATGGAGTTTACTGGTGTAGTTCGACCGGAGTACGTAGCTCCTGAGGAACATAACGAAAATGGCATTCAAGGATATCCTAAAAAAACTGCAAGATTGTCAGGTTCTCCCGTCGAATCTACCCGAGTATTCAATACTGACATGGAATTAACAAATGTAGTTCCAATTGTTGGTAAGCAAGGAACAATGAACACGTACTGCAAGGAAGTAAATTCTGTAAACTCAGCGATGCCATTACTGACTGATACCAACTCTGAAAATTCCCCTGAATTGAATGTTCATGCTGTCACAGACGTGTCTGAGAGGGTACAAGATATTTATTCTGCCCCTGTTACCAGTAACTGTTGCGTGTCTGCTCCGAATAAGTGCCAACAAGATGTCATTTCCATCCCTCACAATACTCGTGATTTTTTCACCACTGGAGAAATGCCTGATATGGCCGCCGTCACCACCACTGATGACAGTAGTAAAGCAGCACATGCTTCTCAGAACATGATCAAATTTGTTGCTAATGCATATCACGGCGATGGAAATGAAGAGAAAGATACTGATAGTAATTCAAGCCAAGACTTCATAAGCAATGTCTCTCAGTCGTTGATAAGTTCAGATGATAGCCTCCAAAGTCCTGTGCCAATCAAGGCACAAAGTGCCATCCTCTCTGAAAAAGATTACATCCCACCTGTACCAGTATTTTCTAATTTAGCAAGTAATGGCGTACTGAAAGAAACTTGTTCCGTAATGAGTGACCTGGTACCTCAGAAAACAGACATGGCTAGGCAAGTTGCGTCAAAGAGTAACAGCCATTCAAATAATTCATTGTGCATGAATTCTGTTGCAGCGTTCTCCACTAAAAGTAGTGAAATTTTAAATGCTGATACAGGTGCTACAGTGTGTACTACTTCAGCAGAGCAGACTCAAATCAATCTCAACGTATCAACTGTTGGGCTTGAGAACAACAGCACGGAGCAAAACTCCAAAATACGTTACAATAATGTTGAAAGAAATGGAAGCATTCATAGTGATGGATGTGTTTTAACTCGTGGACAAGTTGAGGAAAATTCAACTAAACTTTCTTTTACTACGGAAAGTCATCAATCTCTGAAGAGAGACCAAAAAAACTCGGCAGTTACTTCTCACTCCTCTTCCACTGTATCCACCAATGTTGTGGTTTTTGGAAAATCTGCGGAATCTCCTGAACCTTTTATCTGCTCTGATTGCCACGAAGAAAGGACCATTTTCGGTGATCGGTGAGTGGAATTTTTCAAGTTTGTCCATTTTTTCTCATCTTTTTCTTACTGGGGTGGTTAAAGATGATTTTGCCATGGCTGTTAGTGTCAATACAGAATGTGACATTTTATGCGTCTGAAATGCTTCCAAAAAAATTTTCATGTTTAATGTCTTGATACTGTTGAGTCACTACAATGGTAAGTTAATATACATACCCCGTGTCAGTGAAACTCATGACGGTCCTCAGAGGAACTTGTACTCGTGTATATAAACTAAAGAAAGTATGTATACTGGACTGAAGAGGACATTCGAGCTGAAATATGTAATCTCCAACTTCAGTTGTAGATGATGTTGTGCTTAGGCATTTTATGGAATTTTCCAACGGACTATACAATGCGAGGTCTTTATTTGCTTTTACCAGTTTCACTCGCGTTTGCGTTAAAATTCCAGTAAGATTTAATGCACTAAATCACCTGTTGACACAGCTTAAGTTCCTAACAAATTCTTACACAATTCGAAAACTAGTAATAGATTCGGGACTTCTTAAGAAAAATTCTTTGCCTTTGTTGCTGCAATTCATATTCAGCAAACACTGATAGAATAACTTACGACTACTGTTTTGATTTTTAACTCATTTAGCTTCATTTTAAATAAACTTGGTACACAGTTAATTAAATAAATATTTGTGGTCCAAATCTTTCTGAAATGCTCCTCCTGATTCATGTGAAATTGTCATATAGTTACGGCTGAAACATGTTACTTGCATTATTTGGCAAGTTACTGCGCACAAACATACATTTCAGTGAGTATAATATTTTTTAGGGAGTTTTATAATGAAATCCAAGACAGGGACAATCGCCAAGATTTTTTATATTTTTGTGCTCTTTTGATATTCTAACAATTTATTCGTGTGTTGAATTTACACCTGAACGTCGAAAATTTTGCAGGACGATATTTATTAATGCCAAGCAATGAAAAACTAAGGCCACAGTACTCCTTACGCCTAAGCCCACTCATGGATGAATGTTGACTATTTTTTCAAGTAACTGCTAAATTTACAGGAGAGGTAATCATTACGTGTTGCGATTATTATTCTATTACATTAATAATATTATGAAGGGAGGAACACATTCAAGTTTGTGATCCTTTGTTTAGGTTTTTCTTTTTATAAATGAGTGTAAATTTTCCTGTTGGCTAGGGAAAACGCAATGACTCTGCAATGCATCGGTGACGACGCCCTATTGAGGTGCAGGGTGCCACAGTTGCAGGTGTTCCTCTCAATGCAGTCCTGTCCTGACGGTCATAGGGTCATCAATGACGCACATTGGCTCCCTAATGCCTGTGGTGAGTCAGTCATTGCTTCGATTTAAAGTTCATCTACCTTACACTAGCTGCCTTCTTACGCATGTTCTAATTTTCTTCAAATTTATTTGGTGCTTGGACTCGTTGGTTTGGATCAATAATTATGCCTAAATTATTTTGGCCTTAGAGAATAGGTACAACTGCAGCCCAAACTGCCCACGATGCTGCTGTTCATTTCATCATTGTACAGCTCTGGAAAAGTAACAGTGCAGTGTACCATTGAAGGTTGTGTTGAACCTCTTGAATATCACTTTTTGAGTGCTATTCAAGTAATGTTTTTATAGCCGTTTCGTAGGTGATGGCATATAACAATATCAACATATTTTATACCAAGTCAACGGACGGATTTCATAGTAACCATCAGCACACAATCATGCAAAACAGTCTTATATGTAGAACAATGGTACGTCGATGTAGATGGAAAAGCACTGAGATACTTGCAATCAGGGTCCAGGCATCGACTTCGGTTGTCGAACGTTTTCTTCGCTTTACGGTTTTACGTGAAACGTCGTGGTGATTGTCGAACCATTCAAAGTTCATTGAATGAGAAAATTTAGCTTAACGAATAGATACGTATGACGAAATGTGCACCTCGTTAAAATTTAACCCTAGCCTCATCTTCGCTGAAAGGTGATCCATTATATGTTTCATGGCTTCCATCAAAAGCATTGTGTGCCCGAACAGATGTGAGGCACCCGTTTGCTCGTCTGGCTCTGTCTGTGTTCCGTGACAGCATGGAGCAGAGCTCGCACGCCCTCTGTAAACGGAGGGTGTGCAGCCTCGGAGAAACGCTTCTCCCTATCAGGCGAGTTATCGCCAGCACTACCGGCCTCCTGCTCGAACTGCACCGAATTTCAACGCGGTTTGCCCTCAAGCCACAAAAGAATGCCAGGTAATTGTTATTTGTTTGAAATAATTTCTTGAAGCTGTTCGGACAAAGACGTTTTCATAATCTATATTGCATGTGACTGTTTTTATTATTATGTGCTTTCCATGACTTCTCTGCTACGTATCCTGTGTGTGGTCGCCAATAGCTTAGCAAAAGGGCTGTCTGTGCGTTTAAGTTTCAAGTTTCCATTTGTACTTGAGCTTTGTTATTTGGTGCTTGCCTAAACTTGCCAAATAGTTGTTCTTTGATTTAGTTGGATAAGTCTAGCATAGCTCAAATAAGAATTGCTCGGCAGAACAGAGATGTTTGTGAATGTCGCAGGCTGACAGTGCAAGTGCTGGGCAAGGATTCGCTCGTCGAACTGCATTTTACATTCAAGGCACGCCGTGATGACAGCGCGGCATCATACGGACTGTTCTCCTCAGCTCGCTCTGTCATTGGCTGCGTGAGGTGGGTGTCTAATGGAAGGATTGTGGGTTGGTGCTGATACGGGTTCACTCTTCCTTTACAACGATAGCTGCATACGCTCTCATATTAACTTCTATTCCTTGCAGCATCAGTACATGTAGTATTCATCATTTGTATTATCTTCAAAATTTCCTTATATTCTCACCAGCTGTGCGTAAAACAATAATTGAATTACTAAAAAGAATATCATTATTGGATAGTCAAGAAGACCAACCTGAAATCCCAGCCGACAAGTCAAGAGTTGCATCGTTTTTCAGGGCATCGAAGTTGGAGGAGGTGATGCGTGAGGTGCAGGCTGGTCCTTTGCTGCTCACGCGCTCCGTTGACACAGCTGCTGCTCTTCTTGATTGATCGTTGCTCTCTTCATTATCTGGGCACTCTAGCCTCTACTGCTGACTTAGATTTGAGGGCCAGCGTTTGGTTGGGGCCTTTGTAACGGCCTTCAACACATTTCCTGCGAAGTGACCCACCGGTGGGTCACTCAGGTTAGGTTCCGTAATTTTTTCAAAGCATATTAGGGACTATGTGTACAAAGTAGAGATTTGCACCGGCTAGGCAATCGCAGGAAACGTGTTAATTCCCACTAATACACACACACGTACAATAGGGGGCCATCCCAGAGTTTTTTTCCTGTGACTGTGCGTGCTGGTTGTGTGCATGCATGCGGAGATTTGCCGTAGTCTTTAGAACAAAAAGAATGTCTCAAGTATGATACATGGTACTTTTTTTGCTCCCGAAGAAAAGAGCAAGTGTAGAGACTACTATTACTCTATTACATGTAAATACTCATGTATTGCCATTACCTCATTTGTTCAGTTAATTAATCTATAGTGTGGCTAGAAAAATTAATGCCGAAATTTGATTGAATAATGTACTCTATATTTGTGCATCAAAGAAATGGGGAAGGAAAGGACGCGGAATGAATAAAGAAAAGGAGAGCCAAGTATCGGCAGGCATGCAAAACTAAAATAACAGAAAAGAAAGATGTTATGGCGCCCGTGCTTTGCTGAGATATTCAACTTTTCTTGCTTTTGTTAAGAAAGGAAAGTATTTCTTCATAGGAAATGAATATAGGTAATCAATTGGTAATTAATTTAATAAAACAACTGGATCGAAGACACCAAGCTTGGAAGGGGTGCTTCCTGAGCTCTAAATCTCGACAGCAAGGCTGCATTGTAGTATCAGATTCTAAAGTCCTCGAATTTTCCTTAATATTATACATTTTTAATGTTATTTTATCTTCAGATTGGACTATATCTACAATTTGATGGAAAGTGAAATAATAATTTAGTTTGTTACAGGTGGCAGTGGCTTATCGTTGCGTCGATGTGTTTTGATGCAATTAGTGTTAGATTTCTATATTGTTCAGAATGTTACCCGAATACCAAATTAGCATCTGCGTTAGCAGTAAAGTTGGAGTTCACCTATACTTTCTGGAATGTATTTTAGCCCATTCTTTGTAGGTAATTTCTGACTACATGAATTGACACTATCAAATAAACTTCTTACTTTTACTGTTGGCTTATTGATAGTTGTAATGAACCTTGTATAGTAAATCCTCGGAACAATAAACAAGAAAGTTTTCCCTACTTGATAGAAGATTCCAATTGTAAAATCAAATATTCTGCTCTTCTGTAGACATTGTTTTTTAACGGTGTAAACTTTTTCGTCAGTGGCAGTTTTTGAATGGTTCACTACAACAATTATGACGTTATACGTCAAATCTCATGAAATTCTTTTTAAGTATATTATAGATTTAATTGAAATGAGAATAAAAACACACAAACAATCTTTATTTCCAATCAAATACACAGTACATAGACATTTAGTACATTGGTTTTTCAAATTCTTAAGGTTAATATTCTTAGAGTAAGGATGATGGTGAGCTCCATGCGACGATCCTGGGATGTGTCCATGGGTGGGGAGTTGAGGGCTTACCGATAAGTGCGAGCTCACGGCGTGAAACGAGAAACAGCTCGTATTCATTGCCGGGTTTCGAACCAGCATGCAGTCTTTCTGCACAAGCAGAAACCCGATACAGAACACGGGCCGCATACCACTCGACTACGGTGGCTGCTATCGGTGACTGCATAAAGCTATCAATTTGTTTTATTACGTAAATTGAATATGCATACATATGTGTATTTAAATGAACGTAATGCACTAGTGATTGCAGATAAAACAAAAAGCGTATCACTGGCTAATGGACAGCATAATTTTTGCACTGAAAAGAATACAATTAATAATTCGTTTCATGGCCGAATCATGTTTGAGGTTTGTTGGTTGAATTATCATTCATAGACGTTCATAGCTCTCATGCGCTTTTTAAGCTTGTACGAATCTCAATTATATTTTGTTGCGCAGCTTAACTCATTCATAGTCTGAGATTATCATACAGTACATGCACGTCTCTTTCGAAACGTCTGTGCACTATATGCGGTTCACTTCCCTATATACAATATTTGGAGCTCCTAAGACCTGCATTTAGCACTCGAATACGTAGCTTATAACGATAAACTTTACGTTTGAGACCCACATATGGGTCTCATGATTTTATTACTGATGTATATTTTACCAATCCTCACTAACGAAATTCAACATATTTTTTGTACTTCTATTTTTATTGAAAAGATGTATGGCCAGAACCGGTAAATTGTCTGGGACTGCTAAAGGGTTAGAAGTGATAAAAGTTAAGGGTTAAGAGTGATTCCCATTGCTTATAGCTTCTTAAAATCCTTCATATTTTTAAATTGAAAAAATTTATATTAATGTAAAACTTTTATTATTCATTACATATAAAAACGCTATTCCAGTTCACATCATTATCGCAGACGTGAAATTAGTTCATTTATTCATAGGCTATTGTTATTAATGTTAATTGTACGTGTCTTGTTTAGATTTTTCAGAATAGTTTTATTTGACTCACATTCTACAAAATATGCTTCCCAAATTGTTGTTAGGACCATAACGTAATTACTAAGCGACGTTAATAGTAGTACCTAATGACACGTAAGTATTGAAAAATCCGGAGTTTAGAAGCGACATAACGGAATGTGCTATTTGTGTAATTTAGATTAAGGAAATCTTGTTTCACTGTTGTTGAAGCTTCGGAGAAAGAAACTTTTCTCCGTACAGGTATTCATGAAATGTAAAATGATTGTTAAATTCTTCATTCTAACATTCTTAGACCAGTTGTCATGCTTTCAAAAATTGTTTCCGTCCATTTTGTGACTTCAGTTGTTGGCTCGTAGAGTTGGCCCTAAATTAAAACTTAACGTCGTAGGTGTACCTTGCGATAGTGTAGAAGATTTGAGGAAATTGTCATTTCAAGTCCGTCAGTATGTCAGCTTGCCCAGTTTCTATGTTCCAAACAAAATTCGAAGGCTGCGTGATCTTTTGTAGAAAAACCAATGAAGATAATGAAGATAATGAAGGAAAAGCTTGGAAGAATAGAAAATCTCAAATGCGATAAAAACCTCGGGCATTGAAATTCAGGATGATATTAGAACCAAGAAATTACAAAGTTAGATAATATAGAAAACCAGGAGCAAAACTTATAAGAAAAGGTACTATAAGAATGTATGTAGTAGATGGTTTCTGCCAAGTGAGAGGAAAATGCTTAGGTGTAAGGATGACAATGAAGACAGAAAATTATTTGAGCCATTGTGTGAAACTATTTCTAGTAATTTTCACAACTTAGTTGTTAAAATTAAGGAAAAATTAATAATAGAATATTGTAAAATATATGACAGAGTGCCTTCATAATGTGACAATTAAGTTGGTATATCTTATTTGTGAACTCAATAGTTATCTATGAAATAATCAGCAGTAATTTAATGTACTAGTAAAATTAGTGCCTCATCTAAAATAAATTATATCAATATGAACTTTGAAGTTCCTGCATCTTAGCTGTTTATACTAAAATGACAGGCCATGGAATGTTGTGATATAACCATAAATATTGTTTTTATACAGATTTTATCTCTTTAATGAGAAATTGTCTTATGAACCTAAATTTGATGAATGCAGTGCCCTAAAAAACAGAGTTAGATGCATTAAATATATGTAGGGTTACTCCTGAACATTTCTACAAAATTTTGTTTAATTTTGCTTATGTATTGATATTTTGAAAATTTACATTTTGTTAAAATTTTGAAATGTTTCACTTTTTCAGACTGCAGAATTTTAAATGATCTCTAGTTTTATTTTGTAGATTTAATTAATTTTTTGTGAATTGTGAATTGACATTCAAAGCAATCTTATGAGATAATCTGCTTTTGAATTTCATTATCAAGATGGAAACAATATGGAGTTTGGTGTTTTGGATTCACCTTTGCTTATTTGTTCTTCTTTTTCTGATTGCTGCTTGTGGAAGAAGGTTGGGACTAAGAAAATGTTACATCCAAATGCTTCTGAAGCTCTTTGAGTTCAGTCAAAACAGAGTTCATGAAAAAAGAAAAGTACGTCTGCCATCTGTATCATTAGATGAATCTGATCTGCTTGAAGAAATACAACAGCTATCTTTCAGCCACCCCAAGTACCTCGGCTTGCCAGAAGACAGTGGCAGAGGCTTCCATATGGGGGATATTTTAGAGTATGTAAGAGCAGGAGTGTCTGCCATTGTTGAAGATGCTGTTCTTACTAACTTTGTACCAGAAGAACCTCCTTGTTGGAACCTACTCACCAGAACAAACACCCGTGATTATGAATTTGTGAGCTGGCGGCTTACGTTTTTATGGATGGCTGGATTTTTAATTCGCTATTTATTTTTTCTGCCTACAAGAGTTATGGTACTATTCATTGGAATGCTTATTTTATTCCTCTGCACTATTATTGTTGGAGCATTTCCTGAAGGACCTTTGAAGAGGAAACTGAATGGCCGACTGAGCATTTTTTGTTTTGATTTTGTTGCTGGATCTCTTTCTCTGTTTGCAACTTTTCACAACCCTGAAAATCGTCCTAAGTCTGGCATCACAGTTGCAAACCACACATCACCAATTGACTCAATGATTTTGTCTACAGATAATGTATATGATATGGTAAGTACTATTCCAAAAATTAATTTTTTGTTTGGAAAGAATAATTTTCTGGAATTCTACTTTTCAATGCTGATGTGGCAGCTTAATGTTTCTATACTGAGACTCAAGCAGATTATTGAACTGCAGCAAAAGCAGTTTTCCCAAGTGTGACAATAGTTACTTAGTATTTATCATTATGTTAGGAGCTGTAAAACTAAGAGTATAAGGTGGCTATTTTAGTGCAGTATAAAGATTCAGCAATATTCTAGATACGATTTTTGAAACTAAGCAGGAAGTAATTATCAATATAGTCATTAATAATTCTGACTGATGTCACACAGTCTCACTGGTTGTTGTTTCAACTTACCTGAGAGGAGTGGAACTTGTGTAGAGGTGATTTGGTAGATAAATTTTATCTTATGGTTTTATTCTATTTTGAGCTGCTGTGTGCTGTGCTCCAAAAGACTTTGTATTTTCAGTACCCTGTTTTAAAATTAGATTTATTTCTTTGCATTAGTATATAATATCCAATTAGGTTATAAATAATTCCTGCACAGGTCATTTGTGGTATCCTAAATTTCTGTGAAAATTGTTAGCAAGAATATTTTGAGTGTATTTCACTGGTTACTGGAAGTCATTCGAGAAGTTCTCTAAAATCTTAAAGTATTTGAAAGAGTAAATTTTCTACTTACTAAAAGATGAGTTGCTATTGTATGAGAGTTTCAGAATTTCAATATATATAATAAATTGAGTAGTTACAAATTGCAATTCTATGCAGTAAATATTAGGAAACTTTAGGATATACAGAGCCTTTCTTTTCTGAAATGTGATGGTTTTTGTTGGTCTGCCATTTAATAATTCATATTCATTTTGAGTTCATGTTTTAGTGAATTGTAGTTATATTTATTATTATAGGAAATGAACTAAGAAATTATTCTGTTTCCTGTCATTGTACTTTTCAAAATTCTGAAACAAGGGCTATTCAACAAGTAAATGTTTAGCATTGTTTTATTTAATACAGTTGTAATTTTCCTAAGCCTGTCAGATAAAAATCCATCCTTATAACTGAGACCTTAATAATAGTGTGCAGACATGTGATTCCTCTCGTATGCATTATAGTGTGTTGAGATATTAATTAGTTTTTGCATCATTGTTCAGGTTGGACAAAGACATGGAGGTTTGTTGGGATATTTCATGACTCTCCTGAGCCGCAGCTCCACACATATTTGGTTTGACAGAAGCAACTCTAAAGATCGGTCAGATGTGACAAGAAGGTAACTTGGATTTTCAATTTGCTTACCATTTTCAGCATAAATGTGTTGAGTTTTGTGATCTCACCAGGGAATTAGAGGAGATTATTATGTATTTAATAACTGGAAAGTTCTCAACATCCCTGGAAGCAGGCTAAGAGGAATTGCCTTTCACTTTGTTTTGAGGTCCTTAATTTAGCACAAGTAGTTTGTATTCCTGAGTTCATTTTAAATATTACATATGCTGCAGTTGTAGGTTTGTAAATATGCATAGTGAATTTTATACTAGTCTTGTTTTAGCTATATTCTCCTGATAGTCAAATAGTTAAAGAGAAAGTGGAAGTTCTTGTGCACTAGACTCTCATCTATGCTACATTTTTATTACTCATTGGCCTAAGTGAGAAAGATTCACATTTTTTAGGACCCATTTTTTTCATTATTCACCTCTGCTAATTACCATGCACACACTTTTAAGATTTATGTGCAGTATCCTAGCTGAAAGGCTACTACATTGCACATTGCTGTGATTATTATGAAGTAAGGTTTGTAGTTAATTAGGAACAAATTTCCAAGTGCCTTTCCATGAAGCATGAGCTTTGGAAAATTTAAAAAAATGCAATATTATGAAAATGAAACTAGATGATTCACTGTCTATTCTGACTACTGAGTTGTGAGATTATGACAATATCTAGTTCTATAATATGGCAAGAAATGAACTAGGGTAGGTTAACTGTTGACCTAATCTTCTTGACACTGACCTAATCTTCTTGTAATACTTGAAAAGAGAGTTTCTCATTTTGCTTGTTCTCAATGTCTTTGGGGTGCTAAGCATTTCTTCCTGGGTAATCTTAGACACCATGTTTTAGATAGATGAGACCTCTGTACTCGTATGAAGTTTTTATTAGTTGTCCTGCATGGTACTGCCTCTTACTTTCTTCTTTGTTTTTGTCCTAATTCAGGTAACACTTCTACTGTGTTCCCTGGTGTACTTAATGGTACAGCATAGGCTTGAGAGGTTGAAAAACACCAATAATAACTTGCTGGTCATACTGGTGGCAAGCTTTACTGTCAATTTTGGTATGCCAAGTACTTAAATGAAACTATTGTACTAGTGTTCATATGTGTGACCCTTACAGGCTAAAGGAGCATGCAGCCAACCCTGACCTGCCACCCATCCTCATCTTCCCTGAGGGTGTGTGTGTCAACAATACCTCCGTCGTCCAGTTCAAAAAAGGCGCCTTTGAGGTCAGAAATATGTCTGGTCTATGAGTGTAAATATACCCATGTTCTATCCTTGTTATGCTAATGAGCTTCATAACTGCATGTGATGAAATTTTCGACAAGAGATTCATAAGTCGTGCTAACAAAAGTTTAGGTCTAAAAGTACGTTTTTGCATTGGTAGGACATTTCGAAAGACTTGTTTTAGAGCTCCATTGCCATGCCTTCTTATGTATAGTAATACTTGCCTCTTACATGAATATGAAAGTGTTGTTTGTTGTCTGTTTACGAAACTAATAAAAATTACATTTAGGCTGCACATTTTATTTGTATCTATAATTTTACAGTGCTTGTGTGTATTTGTAGGTTGATTCAGTGATCTATCCTGTGGCGATCCGTTTTGATTCGCGGTTCGGAGATGCGTTCTGGTGGCAAGACGCGTTTTTCTCCTATGTGCTGTACATGATGACGTCCTGGGCCATCGTGTGTGACGTCTGGTACTTGCCGCCCGTGACCCGCTTGCCTGGGGAGACTGCCATCGCCTTTGCTAACAGGTCCTCTCATTGCCCTTGCTAGGGGAGTCTAGCAAACATTAGTTTATATTTGAATGGTATTTTCAGTCAGTATGGCAACCTCTTTTACTCCTGAAAACAAATTCCACATATCTATATCATAATTGAGGTAGGGATCTGCAGAATAACTTGTAAATCTGATATAAATGGAGGCATTTCTAAACAAATACTCACATCGTCTTCTGAGGTTCGTTCGACTCCAACATTCCATTGATTTGGATTTTTTTCTCACCACTGTGTACACGTACCTTTTGTAATAATGTGATTTTGTTATTGCCAGACATTATTTCGACGTTGGCATTACTAGCTGGAGTTGC
The DNA here is from genome assembly GCA_006783055.1 of Trinorchestia longiramus. NCBI lineage: Eukaryota > Metazoa > Arthropoda > Malacostraca > Amphipoda > Talitridae > Trinorchestia > Trinorchestia longiramus. Next base: position 32,215 of record VCRD01000017.1, read on the forward strand.
GAGGCATTAAAGTTTATTGTTAAATCATTTCTTGAAATGTTTATGGCGGTACATGCCAAGCCAGAAGGTAATTGTATCTTTTAGAATTTTATTCTCTAAAATTAAAGGATCAACGAACCACTCTAGTTAAGGCTAGCACTGTTGAAGTCGAACTTCCGACGGCATGTGGCAGGGAACAAAATTTATACTCTGCATACTGAATGAAATAAGTTATGTTCTTGTTCAGTCGTACCGTACCAATTTTACCCTTACAAATTTACTAGTTTCTTCCCATGTTTTCTTATACTATACGTCATATAGTACGTCTATATATTTATTTTAATAAGTAGACCATTGATTTTGCAACATTTACCATTGAACATATATAAATATTTTACATTAAGTGGAAGAGAGTGGTTATGTAAAAGATAGCAAGCTAGGTTGTAGTGCAATTAAACTTGTATCATTTCGATATCAAACACGTTTTGTTACTGTCATATGAAAATTTCTTTCCAAAATTAATTGTATTCAATTATAAATACCGTTTTGTAACATATCTTTAAAGTAATATAATGCAAATGGGTCAAATCAGAGAAAATAAGAGCATAATTAATTATATGTTAAGTAATGGCCAAGATTAAAATATTTGACAAACGTAAAATTCAAAGGCCAAATGCTAGCAAAAATGGTCTAATTTCAGAATTTTGGCCATAAAAAAACAATATGGCAACCTTGGTCATGAACAAGATTGCTTCATCATAGCACTCCTTTGTTCACAATCTTCAATAATACTTCTGTACTATCAGCTTTCAAGTTTACTTGCTTATGCCTTTAATATGGATTAGTGAATTTTCCATTTAATTTACCTAATTTTTACCCATTGTCTGTGCAGAGTGAAAGCAGCAATCGCCGTGAAGGGTGGCATGAGTGACGTGTCTATCGACGGCTTTTTGAAGGCCAACCCTCCGAAAGCAGACCTCAAGTCTAAGTACCAGCAGGAGTTCGCTAAACACTGCATCCCTGTGAAGGTAGCCACGTCTTGCACTCCTGTTAAGGTTCCTCAGACACCAGCCGTAGCTCAGGACAGCAGAACGCTGCTCAGCAGCACGCCTGTCAAGCACCACGGCCCAATGGTCCTGGATGCTCAGTTTGAAATGCAACTCGCGGATTTAGCAGACTCTGCTGGCTCTACAGCTGCTCATTATGACCCCTTCAGCGTAACTTCACAGGGAAGTCCTCTAACCTCATACCCGACTTCTCCATTGTTTATTAAGAAGAATGAGAGAATCTCCATTACCCCAGCCCAGAAGGATGGTACGAGCCCGTCACCGACTACGCCTGCTGATAGCGTCTTTACTTCGACCAGGGAGAGTCAGGATAGAGTTTTAGAGTTATCAGATACAGCGAAGGATCATACAGCCCCGACTTCATGCGATGAAGAGCAACTCCCAACACACGGGCAGGAAAAGCTCGTCTCGAATGCTGAGACTGACTTGAGGCGCAGACATAGTGCGTTGTTAAACGATAACGATTTTGAAGATGTCAATTCTACCGTCCCATTGTTTAATAATTTCATTAATTCTGATCAAGTGAGATTCTCTGATTCGTAATGTATTATAGTTTGACATGTTTGTTATTTAGCTCTTAGGGTTGTTGATACAGGAGACTGAAACATGGATTTGGCTGTGACGATGAAAGGTAACTGGACTAGACGTACTTTGTAGTGTGTGCTTTTATTGAAGTAAACAAGTGTATTGTCTTACAGGCATTCTCTTATAATTTTGGAGTTAATAGGTAAATTGAGATTGACGTAAATGTTTTTTACTTATTTTAAGCTTTCAATTCTGGCCTCGTAGTCCTGTTAAAGCCTTGCTATTGAGTAGATGGCAACGAGTTGTGAACGTGGTAAAGGAAACGCACAAATTTGTGTTTAGTTCTTCACAACTTCTTTGACGTAATCTTGTTAGAAATATGGTGTCTGAAAATCTAATGAGTTCATATGATCCAAATTTTTGTTAATGTGTCAACGGCATCCATCCTCTTCCTTTGCACTCAATTGCCATTACATCATGCGTCTTCCAGATCGATAGAACGCCGTTGGCAGTGATCGGTGTCTTCGTCATTCACTCTTACCTTGAGTTGAACTGATTTACCATATATTAGAAACATTAATTAAGCTACAGCATTGAAACCAGTCTGTTGCTCGTGTTACGTCTAGAATGACTGATTTTTTTCAGTCTAGTATTATGAGTGATAGGTCAGCCAGTGCAGTGTTATGTTGAACTATGACTGGTTGCATCGTGCTAGAAATACTCTTACAGCCTGCATTCGTTTCAAAAAAGTAACTTTGCGTGGTGAAAAGAGAAGTGGGCGTGTTAAAGGGATTTCCTTGTATGAATTGCAAAGATATTTACCAGAAACGAGAATACATGGAGAATGTGTACGAACCAGCAAATTTTGCCTTCAGAACATATGAAGCTTGCACTTGCTCCTAGCATTTTCATTAGAACTGTCCGATGTTTTGAGGAGGAAGCATTACAATTTTACGGCAGAAGTAAAGTAGCGAGAGCTGTCAGGCCTTGCTGGTTGCTTCATCTGGCACGGTGGCTTTCATTATATCGTACTGAGATGTATGACTGGCAGCTAGTATTGCAATGGTTTGTATGATTGATTTAACCTATTTTATGGGACAGAGTGCCAAGGTGTTGATAATTATTCTCAACAGTCTTACGTGTGGTCTCTTCGGGATGTATTCATGGCTAGAAGTTTTCAGTTTATAACTCGAGGAGATGTTTTCTCATTTAATTTAACTCGGACCATCTAAATCGAATTATTTTTTAAGTTTCATCTCTGTCGATATCTTACTATTGCACTCATTGTCACAGCAGCTACCCCAAAGTTATACTGGGTGCGGCAACATAACTTCATTTTTTTCAAAGCAAAGCGCTATATCAGGCAGCTAGGGCAAATATCTATTTCAACTTTTTCAATTAGAATTCCTTGTGAACTGAAAACAAGTATTCGAGATTCTATGGCACCTCTGGAGAAAGTTGGTTATACTCGGGGGAATATTTACTGGATAAACTAAAAGACGCGCATAAACGATGATCAGACTTGGTCACCGGCAAGTCGCTCGACCGGTCTTAAACCGATAAGAGCATGTGGCTCTGTTTCTGTAACTTTGTGTTCTTTATTTTATTATAATACTTGCTGTCACCGTTGTGCCAATTTTCCATAGTTGGCCAGTAATCATTTTGACTGACAAATGTTTAGCTTACCGAACGGGGTTTTTCTCTTTTTACCTTTAAAAGGGCCGTCCCTTGAGTTTCCTTGAGGAGGTTTACTAAAAATAGCTGAAGCTCTTGGGTGGTGAGCTAAAAGTATGTTAAATTCTATCAAGAGAGCTAGTTGACCGTGTTTGTCCTCTATAAAACATTTGAGGAGTAAGGTATCCTTCCCAAACAACCTGGTCTACCCGTTTCAGATTTTGTAGCGCTGGTCGTTAGGCTCTTCCTTTTGTTTTGCTCTTGGAGTGGCCATATTTATTTTTTTCACTGATTTTCTAGTCGTGACTGATATTCCGCTACGGTTCATTATTTGTCTGTTCGTGACCATTCTGTCTTCTTCCTTCATTTCTAGTGCAACAGTACCTGGCCTTCGTGTGTTTCAGCAAAGTGACTAAACGAATTCAAGGAATTATTTCATAAGTTACTAGTCGGTTTCAGCTAACATACTCCGTGCAACATTGATCGCTAAACTTGACCTACACATGAAGGTAAATTTGTTTGCCTTAATGCTGCTTTTGCGAAACAGCATCGCCATTATTGAGACGCGTACGTTTGCTCTTCATGTTGTTGATAGTACTTTGCATCTCACTAGTTTTATCGTAACGCTTCAGTATGTCAAAAATATGGTTGTGACTAAGAACACAATTCTTTCTGTATATGTTTGCTCTTTGGTCAGGTGTGCCTCTATTTAGAAGACAAGTTTGCCCGGTGTGTTGAGCTTGTGCGTTTGTGCTTTCATCAGGCGCATTATTAAGGTGAGTCATAAGTGATTTTTTTATGAAATATAACTATTAATGAATAACCGAACAATTGCGTAATTTCAATTCATAGTATATATGTTATTTTGGTCAATCACATCCTGCTCCTAACGAGTAGCTGGCTGCTTCTTGATTCTTCAATGTAAAGTTGCAGCCTGGGCTGAGATGGAGAAGTTGTCTATGGACATTTTTACCAGCATTTTGAGTGTTTCTTTTTTACCATTCGAGGCATTTTGTACTGGTCGTATAGTTTCATATTTTCAAGTTATGAGGATGGTTAGCTTATTTTGCAGCCGTCCTTTTTCGTTAACTCCTTTTTTTATAAGCCTAATTTTTTAATTTTTCTATTAAGATTATCAATTTAAAATTTCGCACGTGCGTAGAGAAAGCCAAGAAACAGTTCACTAGCCAAGCCGTGCGTGGGTCTTTACATTTTTTCTGTTGTCTCAGGATTTATTTTCTGACGGCCTATTTAGCTGCCTCCACTTGTATGTGAGCGACCGCTGCCGGTGTGCCATGTAGCGTGTATACGTCCTCGACTTCACGCCTGCAGCAGCGCTGCTCTTATCACCTCTGGAAATTTTGCCTCTCTGCCCCTGCTTTAAATGTTTTCTAGCCGCACAAGTCTTTCAGTTTCCCCACTAAAACATGTCTGCGCTTCTATGTTGAAATTTATTGTGCGGAGCTTGGATTAATTGTTTCTATTAACGCGTTTGTTATTATTTTTTAAGAAAAATGAACTTGTAACATCATTTTGAAATGATCGAATACGCACAAAGTAACGTTTTATGCTAGCGTGTTTGTTACGTTTTGGTGTTTTCTTTAATATTTTTGGAGGCATGTGCTCATCATCTCATGTGTGTGTTTTATGTATTTTTCGAGGTCCCAGGAATTTGTGCACTTGATTTACTTCAGTCTGTTTTTAGTAACGCTAGAAATTATACAAACATGCACAAAATGGACGTAATGAAAAAAAAATCTGGAGTTCTTGCCTCAGGTAAGATACGGAATCTCTGCACAGTACGAGTACTATTTTTTTCTCGTTCAGATGTATGGTGTGTTGTCTTAGACTTTGACGTACAAATAGTTCTTTTTTTTGTGCGATAACTTTTAATTCGGGCGGCATGATTTTTCCTTTAGGAATGCTTTGAGATTGAGTTGACGTTGGGCAAGTCACGTTCGTGTATGAGCAGGATTGTATTGATATTCGTGGTAGTGTGTTCTAGTAACCGACCTCAATTTTTGACCCTTTTAACATTAATGGTCGATCCACAGGGAACGACTTCTCTAGTTTTTCTTTCTTATCTTTTAAGAATTTACTAATTTTAGAGATAAGCTTAATTACCGCACGCTCAGTCGCTTATATCGTGCGTCATTCTCCGTAGGCAGGAAAGTAAATGCTTTCGAAGAAAGTGGTAGGCGAATGCCCTCGGAACCGAAAGGAAAGTTAGCTTATTTTGTTAGTCATGGTTTTCTGTTTCTTCCTGGGGGTTTAAATTGAGTACAGTAACATCGAACGAGGAAGGTTTCACGGAAGAAACCGATTTACACTATTTTGCAGCCGCTTTGTCTGGAGTGCTTGAATTAGATCTGTGTTTTTTGACTTGATTGAAATGCTAGTTAGGTGTGCGTTTTAAGTGCTGTCTCATCTCTCCTCGCTCTGAGAAGTGCTGGTCTACACCAGCTTACATTGTTCACCAAAAATGAAATCTGTCACTAACAAAGATAGCCACTATGGTTGCACTGTACTCTTTGTTTCGTTTCATTCGTGAATATTCTATTTTTTTAGTTTCTTTTCCTTTTTTTCTGAGTGAAAAACTTCATTCACCGAAAGAGCTCAATATAATTACCGATATTGGCGGTCGCTCAAGTATCATGAGGTGTTCTCGTTGGACCTAGCGCTCTCTAAGAATGTCATTAGGAACTTTGCTCCTCAAAAATGTGATGAGCAACGGTCAGCCTCACTTGCTTTACGAGTTACTTGTGGATCGAGTTTGGGAGCCGAAAAAGCTTTATGTTCCTTCTTTACTCTTCTTTCCTCTTTTAAGGATAGCTAAACAGACCTCATGTCTGTGTCTGTATTTTTTTTTACATTTCTTCATAGTCACTTTGGGATGATTTTCTTCTTATCCCCTTCTTGACTTGAGTTAACCATGATAGAAGAGTTTTCTGCTGATAGAGTTTCAATTGAATTGGATCAACTGAGTTTTTTCAACGTTAATGGAGATGAATGTCATGTTATGCTCGTACCGACGGCCTTTCACCAATTTGTCTTCGTAACTATTTTTCCCCTTTTTCTTTGTTCTCATCTCAAGTAGGAAATGATGTTTCTTTTTTAAAGTCTTGAGGCGATTGCACCTGTATTTCGTGTGAACTACCATAGAAGTATTATACTTAAGCCTGTGTCGTTCACCGCTTCCATGATCAATGCTAGGATACAGTTGGTTTACTTTTAGTTGTTTAGTTTTTCTCGGACCATTTCGAAAAAGTTCACACCATGCTACCGCCAACTTTCCTCACGGAAATCTGACCAGATATATAAAAAAACTGACATGGAAGATATAAATAAATCGATGAAGTAGGATGATGACACTCAAGACGCCGATCTTCTAGAAAATAAATGAGATTATAGGAAAGTAAAAATGTTCGGAGAGAATTGTCCCTGTTCATGACAGTATTATTGGCGATTTGTGTGATTTCTCCCAGAAAGAACGGAACTTAACCCATAAGTGAGGGTGCGAAGGCATTGGTAATAGTGGTGGCCTTGTTTTATCTCATTAATGTTCTCATCTTACCCTACAAAGTATTGCTAATTGTCCTGATCTCGTATAATTCTGCGCATTAGCCTAACACTTGATTAGTCGAAACCTTTTCATTTACGGTTCACTATTGTACAATTTTTTTTTCTTATTTCGTTGTTCGTCTCTGCATGTGAAGGGCCTTTATGAACGTGTCTCCATTGTCACAAGTAAGAGCTTTAAAAAAATTTATTGGCGAGGAGGGATGATTTTTGTATGGCAAGTATGAATCTCGCGTTGTATAATTGGACTTCTTGTTCTTCATTGCTCCAAGGAGTTCCTTGACGTTCTCAAGTTCGATGTGTACGGATTATTTTAATTCGCCTGACTCGCCCGTGTATAATTTTCACTATTTGTTACTAACGAGCGTCACTTTTTTGCAGGTTTAAAGGCAGAAAAGAATTCCTAGAATAAATTTTTAGAATCATGGGACTATTCTGCTTGGAATATCGGATGCTGCAGCGCCATGGTTGCCCACTTGCAGCTTGCTAGTTGTTGGTTCATAATGTCCTGAAGTGATGTGTTTTGTGTCGATACAGTGAACTGTTTTCTTGAATCTAATTTATTAATATTTGCATATGCTTGAAATGCTAGAACGTATCTTAATTACTCAAGAGCTTATACTTTGCTTCCGCATTCGCTGAATTGCGTACTAGAATGTATTGGGATGAACAGACATATGAATAGAGAGTTCTGGATGAAAAATGTATCCTGCTTGTTGCTCCATTTGTGGTAGATAAGATTAAAAAAATTATAGTGCAGCGGATACGAATGTAGAAATTCCTTGTACAGATCGAGTAATTTGCCTCATTCCTAGCAAGATGTTTGGCTTGTCGTGGTTACCATACCATAAAGAAGTGTCACTCCTTTCGTACAATACCGCAGCAATATTAGTAACGCTAATTACGTTCATTTGGTAGTTAATACGACAATTTCTATCTTCTTTATATATATTGTGTGCTAATGACGTGCGATAATTTTCGTGTATAGTATTTTCTCGTTTTTTTTCTTTCACTCTTCATCTCATTCAGATGTTCGTCTACTACTGCACTTCTTTTTATGTATGTACGATGGATAATGAGTTCCTATACAGATGAAATGGTGGTAATAAGGTGCAGCATGCAGTTAATTTGCCGCCGTCTACTTTTTGCTGACGCCTGTTAGGTGGGCTGTAGGGGCTACTAAGGATGAACTAAGGCGAAAGAATTCTCATTTTCGGTGATTGTAACAAATTAATTCGAATTCTTTTTGGAGGCTTCTATTTTGTTTGCTAGAGTAAATTGTTAAAGAACTTGGGCTGAGTTATTTGTGTGATAGTTAGAGCGAGGAACGAGCGACTGATGGAAGACACCAATCAAGCGTATTTATTCTGAGATGTTTTACCGAGTGGCTTTTATTACACTTAGGCGTTATTAACGACTTATATTCTTTGCGACAGTGTTCGAGTGTAAAAAGATCCTTAACATTAACCACTTATTTTATCTCCACTCGAAAAGTTTAATTTCGTGGCTTCGTGCTAGAAGTTTTCATTACCTGTTCAGCGACTATTTGTGGGCACTTTCCTTTCTATGATCATGGGTCTACTTATTTCGTCATTATCAAGTTCGCTTGTTACGAAATGTTATTTTCGGGCGAGTATTATAAGAAATTTTCTTCTTTAATTTCGTCTGAATGGGAAGAATTATTGGACGTATCACGTCAGCGACCTCTCATACGTGTCCCATTCATTTTTTTGTCACTTGTGTTGTGCTCACAGCCACTCAAGTTCATGGAAAAATTCTCAACGGTGCAGCACTTTCTATACGTACACACGCATCAGAAATTGGATCGTTAGCGTTGGGTGGAGTTAACTGGAGAGAATATTTTGTTAATGGGTTAATTAAGAAGAAAGTAATGTATTTTATTATTTTTTAATCCTACCAAGAGCCATTCAATTGTTAGTCTAAGTGAACTCCGAGTTTTTATGTATCTTTTAATTCTTTCCATTCTTTCAACAATGTTTATAAAACTTGATAGGTTTTCCCCACAGGAGATGGATCAAGAGCGTTAAGACACAAGAAAGTTGTACCAGCCACAAGAAACGGTTGTTTTGTCTAAGGGAACAATGTTTTGAATGTTCAAAAATTACAACGGTGGTTTGCCAAGCTTTCATTTGAAAATTCTCGTCTCAAGGATGATTAAGCGCTTCTTTATCAATTCACTTCGGGTCTTCCTGAACGTGAACCATCCTGGAGATGAAAATATCTTAATTTTCCTACTCTTATTCCATTGCCTGATAATTTCGCCTACGGAAAATGTGTGTTGAAGTTACCACTGTGGAGCTTTGAAGCCTTGCTGTTAATCTAGTTCATTTCACTGCGTGTACCTCTTGAAATGATTTCTTTGTTTCGTGCCTCATGGTACTTGTGAAGTATTGCCTCCTAGCCTATGTTTCTATTTTTTGTTACGAATCATGCACAAACCTACCATCATGCTGAACATAAATTATAATTTCAGGTTGAACTGTAAAAAACTTAGTGTATTGCTTATTTATTATAGAGAATTCCTATAATCAATCCGCTGGTTGTTTTGGTTTGATTATTTATAGCACGTGTACAGTTGATATAAGTCGCACGTTTCCTTGAGACAATGAACGAAGTATTGATTAAACAATGATCCTTGATCGTCTTTATATTGTTTACAGTACGCCTTTGCTTCATGTCAGCGTGCCTTGATGACGCCACTGTCCCTCGCATCCAGAGCTACTCACCGCCAAGTTAGGTAAGATTGTAAGAGAGGTTTGCTCTTTGCTTCATTGGATTCTTTCTCATATTTCTAGAGTTAGAAATTTCCTGAGACTTCTCGTAAGAGTAACTTTGCGTAAGTTCCTACCTTCTCTTTCTTACATGGTAATGAGGCGTGTAATCGGAGACCTCACTGCGCTGCAGAATAAATCTTAGTGTAACACTTCATCGTTAGTTCGTGATATGACATCAAGAATCCTGCACACTTAAGTTTATTATTAAAATCACCTGATATGTTCAAGGATTTGAGATACTTCTAGAATCTGTTTTCCGCTAGCCATCTTTTTTCATAACTAATTTCCTTCAGTGCATTTGAATACGAGAATATACAGGGTGTCCCAAAAAAGGTTAACCCATCTTCAAATAATTATAATTCAAAAACTATTAAAGTTAGAAAAATTTGGAAAGTTGCATGTTGTTTGTCAACCATTTCTCTATCTGTGATGAAAATTTTATGAGAAAATTTGAAAGCATATTTTTGCAGCATTATTTTTAATAAGAGACACTGTAAACATGTTTGTGTACAATATCTAAAATACAAATTTAAAGGTGCTAAATAATATTTTAAACAACTTTTAACAATTTATTATTAATGAGGCAAATTTAATTTCAAACAAAAATAGACTTAAAAATTTGTTCCCTTAGTTCCCTTAGATGTGCCTTCCATTCTTTCTGTACACAGTTGCATTCTGTTTCTTATTGCATTCATAACTCTTCTTATCAGAGCATTATCTTGTCGAGCAGATTCACTTCCTGTTCAATTTTTTGCCTCAGATCGTCGATGTCTCTTGGTGGGGAGTTATAAATTTTACTTTTTTGTGTCCCCATAGGAAAAAATCACGGAGTCAATTCAGAGGATCTGGGTGGCCACTCAATACGCTGATTTAAGGAGATAATACGATTTCCGAATAGCTCATTCAGTCTTTCCTTACAGCAATAGTTCTGTGAGCAGGAGCATCGTCCTGGATCCACCTCGTTCTATTAATTCTATTTCCATGAGTTTCTTGGAGTCTTAGAACTATCATATTATTTATTAGGTCAAGGTATCCCAATCCATCTAAATTGTTGTAAAAAAAAGGACCCAGAAGACATCTGTTTCCACAAAGTCCCATCCAAATTGAAACTTTTCCTTTAGAAATTTCAAATCGTAGTTAAAGTCAGGAGGATTGTTCTTGGGTGCGTATCTGCGAACATTATGGCTATTAACTTTGTCATTTAGATGAAACGCGGCCTCATCTCCAATCACAATGTCTTCAATGAATCGATCATTTTTTTTTGCAGAAACCACTGAGCAAAATTTAGCCGCTGTGGAAGATCAGTATCTAGTAGTTTATGTCTCACGTGCATTTTGTAAGGATGCCATTTCAATTCTAACTTTACAATTCTATTGAATGTGCTTTTACTTTTACCCAATCCATTCTTTCTTGAAGAAATGTCTGGATTTGCTAACAGTGCTTGAACAATTTTGACATTTTCTGGTGCTCGTTCAGTACTCTTGAGGCCTGATCGACCTTTGTTTAGATTTAGGCTGGTTCCTTCAGTTTTGTACTTCCTGACATTTTTCCAGATGGTCACCTTCGATGGAGAATTTCTTTCAGGGAAGCGCTCTCGAAATAATTCTTGAACATGTTAAATACTGTTGCTTTCCAAAAAATTCACAACTGTGAAGATCCTTTGTTCTTTCGTAAGTTGCATCTTGAAGGTTGGCTCATTGAAGGATAAAATTAGTGACATTAAAACTTGACGATACCGTGTTTATGGGAAATTTTGTACAAAACCGTATCCATGATACAACAAAGAATCCTTGGAAGGAGCAGTCTAACTGTAAAATGTGTATTTTAGATATTGTGCACGAACACGTTTTCAGTGTCTGCAAAAATATGCTTTCAAATTTTCTCGTGAAATTTTCATCACAGATAGAGAAATAGTAGATAAATAACATGCAACTTTCCAAATTTTCCTAACTTTAATAGTTTTTGAATTATAATTATTTGAAATTGGGTTAACTTTTTTTGGGACACCCTGTATATGCACGGATGGCGATCAAATCACAGAAGTGCTCCGATCAAATTACCAGAAACAAAAGCAAAGGCAGAAGGCCTTGTAAGTAGTTAAAAATAACTCTGATTAAAATGGCATAAAATTTAACGCAAGCAAAGTGCAGGATATTTTATTTAGCTCCAAGGTTACAATTAAAATGAAGATGCAATATGAATTGCGCTAGTGAAGAAGATAAAACGATAGGTCCATGGTCAAATCAAAATATATACCTTTTTAGATTTTATGTGAAGCAAACATACAGCAAAATGAACAGAACCGTAACGTTTTCTTTATCTCGTGAAAAATTGGCTTTGTGAGAAAACTAGATTATTAACCATTCAATCTCTGGTGTTATCGTTTTCTAACTGCCATAACTTTTTATTGCGGAGATATGCCTAAATATTAAGGAGGTCATTTTATCCTTCTTAAATTGAAAAAGCCCCAGGGTTTTCAAATGTTCGTTTGAGGTAAAAAACTATCTGAATTAATGACATTATCATTAAGAAAATTGAAGGGTGGACAGCACTAGTGGACTACTTGCATTTTTTCCCGTGGTAAATATAATATATTTTCCACGGGAAAAAATGTAAGTAGTCCACTCCCGTGCTGTCACTAACACAGCGCTGACAGAGGCGATTACGATCCAGTAGTTTACTATATGAATGGTGGACAGCACTAGTGGACTACTTGCATTTTTTCCCGTGGGAAAAAATGCAAGTAGTCCACTACTGCTGTCCATCCTTCAATTAGTCTTCGCCGTAAACTGAACATGGTAAACGCAAAACAATAGAAATTGGATTATCATTTCTAGTTAATTATGAATGAGAATTAATTACTGGCTAGTGAGACAGTAGACACTCATTAGAGGTGCACATAATTCATAAAGCACAAAGTTTCATGAAGAAACTGATTTCTGTTGAACGAGTCGCCTAGGAATTGGTACATACCTTTCGATCCATCGGTCTGGAAATGTTTGAGAAACCAACGAACATACAGTTATCAGTGTGGTGGTGGCGGCACAACCTTAATGGAAAATGGTGGTTAGTTGGAAGTCATCGAGTTGTGGTGCCACATATTCGGTCAAATTATCAAAATGAACATTTGTAGTTATTGATGACAAAGAAAAATGAACCAATGATCCAATTGCACATGATCCCTACGACACGATCTTGCTGAGCTTCCCTAGTCCAGTGGTGGTCTGATCCCCAGATTTTAAGTGTTTATTCAATTTCTATGACACATAATAGGTTGCCTCATCACTAAAACAGACTCGTGAGAAATAGTTCATCCCAGACTTTCGTTCAAGCATGTAAACTGTAAATGAAAAGTGACATTATTTATAAACTGGGATGCTTGAAACACAAATGCAATATGATAAAGCAGATAAGTTCAACATATCTCATCCATTGACTGTCTAATCAATTAATTAAATTGTAAAGAGATTTTATAAAACAACTTCTACCCAACAACAAAATCGATCACCCATCAACATCTAAGTAAAAATATTATACTAAATAACAAGAAACTATTGTTTCTTCACTCAGGGAGTTATCAATAAAATACTATCGATGCCTTTCTAATGAAATGTACATCGGTGAACCTAATAACATCAAGTCATGCTAATCTCATAGCAAGCTCCTAATTTATACCGAATATTCTGCATACGAGTTGTTTTATTACTCGTAATATTATTGTGCTCGAATTTACGAAGGTGGAGAAAACTCGACTGTAAAAGTATGAAGCATAATTTCATGTCAAAATCTGTATCATATTGGTTAAGGTTATGGAATATCCTCCCCCATGAAACTTCTTTCTGGAGAGGGTCTCGAAAAATGTTTGTTGCCGGTCGGTCAGACATATTTTGAACATTCACTAGCTTTATCGTAATGTAGTCAAGTGTCAAACTTTATCTTTTACATATCTGTTACATTACATTGTTCCACAACATTCATCTCATGCTCCTCAGTCACCACCACCACAACCACCACCTCCACCACCATCACCTCCACCACCACCACCACAATCACCACCACCACCACCTCCACCACCACAATCACCACCACCACCACCACTAAACAGACCACCACCACCACTAAACAGACCACCACCATCACCTCCATTACTATATCCAACAAAGATAGGACCTCCATCTGATTGCCAGCCGCTATTTCTCGTGCTACGCGCCTTGCGTATACGCTCCTTGCGTACACGCTCTATGCGTGTTAAATCTTCCTGCAAATTTAAAGGTAAGTATGAACAAAAAATATGATTAACTTGGCAATGAAACACAATGTTGGGATCGGGGGCAAGATAAAGTGATGAAAAGTGCCAACAAATCAGGCTCGCCGTGATAGACGCTACGATATTGCGAAAGTCTGATTTACATTCACTGCATTATTACCACTAGTAGATAGCCCCCGTGAAATTTCCACAGTTTAGAATTGACGAATATAAGATTATCAAAACGAATGTATTAAAGATTTACGACAAATTTTTGTGTTTTAAATGAATATTTTTTAAGAGGTGGCCAAGAATATACAAAACTTCCATTCCGTATCTTATCTACCGATAACATGGCCTAGAATATGAAATTATACGGTTTAAAAGTGATTAAATTGAAGATCTATGAAATAAAATACATTTTTCAAGTTTTTCCTGTGGTGCTATCAGAACTTGAATATTTTTCATGAATATATAAAGAACTTCCATTATGTATCTTTTCTAACAATAACATGGTCGTGTAGGAGAAGAAGGCGAATAAGAAGAAAAAATGCAGTATTTTATAGTAATCCGCCCCTATGGTATCCACAATAGACTATTCTATCTCCGTTCAATAATTTTTCTTCAGTAATTGATAGAAAGAAACGGGACGGACACACACAGAGATAGAGAGACAGGGATACAGAGAGACACTATTACACAAGTACATTATTTCACTGCAAAAACAAACACTTGTGCAGCACACACCTTTACTCTTATTGTGCCGCAATTACGAGTAATTTTCTGTTATGTGGTCAACTGTGTGACTTCCGTAGAGCTAAAGAGTCAAAATGCAAAAAGTTTTAAACCAGGCGCTTAATAACGGAGTAGCTGTTTCAATTCCACTAACATTCATCACAATTAAAATAGTCGACGAAAACAATTACAATTCTATTCAAAAGCCACAAATTTCAAGGGATTCAGATTGTGGCCAAATACGAGTATTTTCAGCTTTATTATAAAGTCATGCTTGAAGATGAATTGCATGAACCTTGACAGACATTTATGCCTCCTCAAAAATGAAGCACAGTTATTAGGCTTACAATTTGAGGTGTGAACTCTCGTTGCACATAATGTTGCAGTTTCCAAATCTCGTGTTCGTGAAAAATAATTCATAAGTGTTCACAAGGAAGATGGTTAAGTGGATCCAGAAACGTCAGCAGTTTGATGATGGCTGCTCATACTAATAGTGTTGAGCTAGTGGGCGCGAGTCAAACGTGTTTCATAACATTGAATTTACGTGTTTCGAGCATTTTTTTAAAGATGGTAGATACTGTTGAATGAACACCTAAAAAATAGAGACTTAAGTGTTGAAGTTGCACTAGCCAGAGTTGGTGCTGTATTTAGTAGTTCTGTTCTGTACTTGTAGTAGAGCTATCTTATATTTGTGGTAGCTTATGGAGTGGGATTGTTAGGTATTTGTAAGCAGAGCGTACGAGAGCGATGTACATGTGCAAGATCTGTCTGAAACGTAACTGGCCTTGAATTTTCCCGTACGCAGTAGTGACACTAAGGCTGCACTATTGTGCACTATGAAAGGAGACAGCCTAATGATCTTGCTTGAACTTTTCTCCTTGTTCCATCGTGTCAGTCGTTGGCTGCTGACCGCCTAGTGAGATGATGCTATAATTGTTCGTCAGATTATGGTTTTTCTCAAAATGACTGAACGAGTTGAGCAAAGCTTATACATCAAATTCTAAAAGATCTCGGCGACTCTCAAAGCGAAAGAATTTGTAAAATTCCACAAGTGTTTGAGGATGATGCTATGCGAAAAACACAAATTAAGGAGTGGTTCAACCGATTCAAAAGTGGTCACACATCAGAACAGAGTAACCAGCGTTCTGAGAGGCGACAGATCACTCAGAATGCAGCTGTTGTTGAGACGATGGGAAATCAGGTATTGCGAGATTGTCGTTTGACTGTAGGAGAACTCTCGTTGAAATTAGGATCAGTAAAGATTTTGCACATGCAATCTTGCGTAATGATTTAAACACGCGCAGAGTGGCTGCAAAATTTGTATCTTAGTATATGATCTTTACCTACGCTTACCATAAAAAAAGTCCCAGCAATGAACATGGCTTTCTCAGAAACTGTCGAAGGGCACAATAAGGTAGCCTGGCACTTGGGCATTTTGTGTCTTGGGTTAGTCGTGATGGTGCCGAACTTCTTGCCACTTTGTTCGTATGTGACCTGTTAGATAGTTTTATTGTTAATAATTTCAGAATTCACGAACACAGAGGTAACGAGTTTAATCAAAGAGCATGACAGTTGCTACGAGTAACGTCTATATAATAATGTGCATCATTCGAAATTTGCTGAATCATGGCATAATCAGCTAGAAGTGCGGGGAATTTTTTAATTTGTATAGTACATAGTTACTTTTCAAAGCAAAGCAGTTTTTTTAGAGACTTACGGTGTGTCCGTTGGATGAGGCTGTCAATGTAAAGGTGCTGGTCCAATAGCAAAGTTTGAAGTAGAAACAAGCAGTCATTAAGTAGAAGAAGACTGTATCTATGCTACTATTTAAACGAATGTTTCCTCCATCTTGCAAAGAAACAAAAAACGTTAATGACCCAGCACTGGGTTCCGTATCGTGACTACCTGCAGAGTGACCCACCAGGGGCCGCTACTCGGAATATTTGGCCTCTACTACGCGAGAAGTTTCAACTGCTACGGAAAAATTCAGCTGGAAAAATATGCAAAATAACTCGTGTACGACAGGATCAAAAACTCTAACGCAATATTTCGATTCTCGAGTATATATTCCAGGAACTATATTTGTCATCGTAATTTAAGAATGAAATTCCATGATATCGCATCTTGTTATTCAGTAGACGAATATTCTCCTATCTAAATCCTTAAAAGCGTGACAGAGAGACGGACCAAGCAAGCAAGCAACAAACTGTATCATTATATAGTGGGATAGTGGAATTCCATTATAAACCTTTGCTTTCTTACATGGATTATACGACGCGTATCACAACAACAGCAAGGGCCGGCAACCTCATCGAACAGAAGACAGGAGGAAGGATCTTCGTAAACTTTCACTCGGAATTGGATTGGCGCCAAGTTTCTCACCGCTTCCACAGAACCAATCTCGTCGTTTGAGTTATTGGTCACCGTTAATTTTTCACCCTGGATTAGACACAATACTCATGGTCAGCGTAACATTGACAAACATGGACTATTGGACAAGATTTACCTGCAAAGGAAGAGCGCTTGCATGTTCGTGTTGATATTGTAACGGTATAATACAAGTATCTTGTTTAGCGCTGTCAGCTCGCTATTTAGAATTAGCTACACATGCCAAATTAATTGATTAAACATTGAAAATTCCTGCTTCGGAGACCAAACACAAATTGAGGAACCTTGAATAGGATCAGTTGTCAATACTCACATGAGCAGTGGACTCGAATGTAAAAAAGAACTGTTGAACCAAAAATATTTATGAATTCAGCGTATACTAGCTCATTTTCTGTATAAATTGTCTAGACTAAATACAGAAATATTGTTGCTATGTTCAAAAATAATTTCTTTCCTAATTTAAATTCACGTGATTCTACTGTTCAAAATAAAAATTATTAGATGCAAGATAAGCAGTACTTGAATACATTTTCTCGTGTCTCAACCCACAGGCTTCTTTTAACAGAGCTGAGCAGCAAGTTTTACAAAGCATACCCACACACACAACAGAAAATTCGACAAACAATCATTTCCCAACATGAGATTTCGAACTCCATTTCTATAGCAGCAAACTTGAGCTAGGCACTACGTGACACTGGTTCAACATTTGTGACCCACAAAGCCGAACACAGAATATCTACCTCCGCCCTACACACTGCGTCCTCGAGCATTGTTGCACTGGGACAAACACAAGGGAACTGGAAGCTGCTTCATTTAACACGTTGACTCCGAAGTGGTATGTATGTGTACCACTGAGGTTAGGTTCTGTGATTTTTTCAGATCCTTCTAGTGACTATGCGTACAAAGTGAAGTTTTACACCAATCAGGCAATCGGAGGCAACGTGTTAAAAAGTATTTCGTATACTTGTCCATCTTTCACCTACTACAGTACCACTTTCGGTGTTATTGTGCTATCACCCAGAGTATAAACTATGCAGTACAGAAATTATCATATGCACTCGTAAATAAATGTAATCCTACCCAATCTGTTTTAGATGTCATCATCACTGGAAATTCCTCGTCATAATTGAAGAAATAGCTCTTGGTATACGATACTGTAGAAAAATGCTTTCTTGTGCCGACCATGATATTATTTCCAGTCCTGTCAGAAATGAACGTCCTCCGTCCAACTGTAAAATAATATAGAAATAAAATTAAGCTTCTGATTTAGCCATACAGTTTCCATTAGAAAAAATATGAAAAATTTGTAACTATGCTTCAACTAGTAAACAGACATTAGATTTTTAGCAGTCCTTAGCTCAAACTCTGAAGTTCTCGTCAGGCTAAGTATATCTTATTCAATGCTTTCGCTAAATTCATTCACAACTCAACTCTATAACTCAGTCACCCTAATTTAACATTTGTTCGAAAATCTGACATTACTTTCTTTACAAAATTTCTTAACTCCCCTAAAACTTCGGAATATTCAATGCAACGCTAACGCCCACATTATTTTGAGACACTTCTTCCCATACACTAAAATGAGATTCTACTTTGCAATGTTCATCCTCATTTGCTGTCGTAATGACTACCCATACTTTCATCCAGAATATTCCTAAAACTACGAAGAGTTAGGAAAAAGTATTGTAAAAGATATGATGGTATCGCCCACATCTTCAAGTTTTCACAGCATGCATTCACGAAAGAATGTGCTAAACTAGAAGTAGTAGAAATGTACACAAATAATTAACTTGCTAACACTGAATAAAACGCTTTCCCAAAGACGCTTCAAGATTCACGGTAACATTACACTAGACCAGAGGTTTTCAACAAATAGGTTCGTCGTTTATGAAAGAAGCCTAAGATCAAAACGACACATGACTTCAACTTACGGTTTCATTGAGCAAGATTGCAATTCAGAAGTAAGCTTCAACCTCAATAGGCGATTCAAAATGTATGGCTTCTAAATATTTGGAATGTGGTATCATAAATATTCCAACAGTAATGAGCAATAGTACAGTAATTTAATTTATATTCTCAATTTTAAAGTAATGTATATAAGAGGTCATTAAACAGAGTGCGTATTTGAAACTAAGGTGCAAGCCGCACGTTGAATTCCCATCAATGTAACTTCAGCGATTTCTAAGAAGCTAGAAAAAATTAAAGAAAAGCAGACTAAGAAAGGTACGCTATGCTAGCAAAATAAGCAAATTAAACTTTTTCAAGTTTAAGGACTGAGTAAGCATATTGAGTAAACTACTGCTGCTTTTGTATGATCTACCGACTTAAAGCAATAATTCATGAAAAATAATTAATTACTGTATTTTAAAACAAGAAGGGTGGCAATGATACTCCACAAGTTAGACATTTGTCTTAATTGCTTTAAATGTTCGAAATGCCTTTTACACTCACTGTTGCATAACTTTGCTCTTTCCTTGGTGGAGCTTGTCATCTTTCTAATATCCTCTTCAATCAATAAACGGCATTTCCAACACACGATGTATAACATACCTATTGAAACAGTCCAGCAACAAAGAGACCTAGGTGTCATTGTCGCTGAAAATCTCAAACATGACAAACAAGTGGAAAAAAGCGTCAAAAATGCGAGCAGGATTCTTGGTTTCATTGCCCGGAACTTTGAATACAAGTCAAAGAACATAATATTACCGCTCTATAAAGCGCTAGTCCGACCTCATTTAGAATATGCAGTGCAACTCTGGTCTCCTACCCTATGAAAAGATATTAATAAAATGGAAAAAATACGACGGAAAGCAACGAAGATGATTCCAGAACTCCGCAATCTCAGCTACGAAAGACGTCTTCAACGCTTTGAACTTATATCCCTAGAACAAAGAAGACTGCGAGGACAACTTATTGAGACCTTTAAGTATCTCAATGGCCTCAACAACGTTACCCTGGAAGGGCTCTTCGAAAGAGACGGTAACGTAAGAACCAGAAATAACGGTCAAAAACTATTACTGAGAAACTTCAAGACA
>VCRD01000017.1:53399-73363 GCA_006783055.1 Trinorchestia longiramus
CTTGCGAGCGGAAAGACCCGGGTTCGAATCCCGCTGCCGACATGGTTGACGCAGCTAGAAATACGGCATGGGACTTGGGTAAAACAACCGAATAATTATCGAAGTAATTATCCGACCCAAGAATGGGCCAGAAGGTTCGTTCCTATAGCCTCATTCTATTCTATATTGATTGTCCAGTCCTGCACAATACTTTCCAAGTTTGCCAGAGTCCACCTGACAGTGTGCCGTGCCCTGGACACAGGAAGGAAAATCAAGAGGGGGCAAGTCTGGGGTTGCTAGAGTCCAGTACTGGCCGATTTGTTCGGCGATTGATGCAAAACAAAAATTTTTTCATCTGACCAGATTGCGCGCTGGAACCAGTCATTTTCGTAACTAAGCTCCAAAACGGCAGGCAGGCAGACAGCCTGGATTCTTTGTTTACCGACTGAGAATTTGCGTCACGTGCGGCTTGTAAGTCTTTCACTTGAGATTTCTCAGAATCAGCCAGCCAACTCCATAATTTAAACCTAACATGCTTGTAGCATGCCTAATGTGGGATTTTGCTAAAAAAATCTTTACCGTTTCTAGGTTCTGGAATGCCTCAAACTTCTTACTAGTGGGAACCTGAGGTCAAACTGAACAGCTTTGGTTAGATCTCTTCACAATTCTATTGAATGCCGGAATATTTTGCCTGTGAGGTGAATGGTTGGCAAAAAGTCGTATCCTGAATGCCTTTTGTACCAGCTAGATGTTCTAAAGCTGCCCGGATGTGAAGTTGATAAACGATGACTATCGCTCAATTAACACGTTGACTCCGATTGCCTGATTGGTGTAAAACTTCACTTTGTACGCATAGTCACTGGAAGGATCTGAAAAAATTACAGAACCTAACCCACGTGGTACACATACGTACCACTTCGGAGTCAACGTGTTAATAGATCATTTCTGTTTAAAATGACTGCGACAGCGTAGTTAGTCTACTTTTGAAGATGCTTTTTTCGAGGTGAAATAATATGAAATGTGTAAATTCATGCCCCTTGATATAAGCGTCTGATCCCTGTGGTAGCATAGATAATCTTATCTCATAATATAGGGACTGAATATTTTTCATGAATTATTGTTCTAACTACGCCATCTATCGCTCATACTGTCGCAGGCCTCGCGACAGTCCTGTGGGTAACTGGTGAAGATGAAGAAAAGAACCAACGTATTTGGGCCCATTTTTAACATCAAATACGAAATGAATATTCCCTCTAAGTGCAGTTGGTGCAGGTAAAAATACTAAAAATTTAACAAGATCTGAATGAAAACGGTGTATGCATTAGTTTTAATACTTGAGAAGTTTATATAAAGAAGAAATTGCCATAAAAACGCTAAAATTTAGAATGTTTTCGCAAATGCCCACTAACTGTTTTCGACTGAAGGGAGTAATAATTTTAATAGTTTGGGAATACAGGAATTCGAAATTCAGTGCTAAAATCAATGATAATCAAACAAAAATACACCGAAAATAAAACGAGAAACACATTTTTCTACTTAACCAGAAACCTAATATTACATTCGTAAACCAATTTTAATGCGTACCTCATCTCACACAAACAGAACTGAATAAGTTGGTTGATAGCACACTATGTTCTTTATTTAAGTTAGGATTAGGAGTAAACAATGCAAGTGACTCTAAAACCCGAAGATCTTGATTGATTATCCGAAGATATTGATTAAATACGACTTTTAAAAATATGGTAAATTTCAATAATAACTTACAGTTGCTGACTGAGGTGACGCGAGTAGGCGGTCGGATCTATGTAAATTTTTGAATATTGGCTGCGTCTGATGAACTGCTAGAACTTACTTTTGTGAACATTAGATCACAAATACAATCACACTTATAAAAATAAACACACCCACTTCACACGTAGAATTATTTCTAGAACTATAGAAATTAAAACAGAATTGTAAAACTCTTTTAGACATCGACTGAACGAAAAACATGTTAGGTCAAAAACCACGTCTTTCTTCAACTCGCTGTGAAAACATCTGACGTCTAGTATCTGCACGCACTAACTCTGCTTTGTATCGCCCGGAGTAACCGGCGGTGGACAAAATTGTTAATCTAGGAATTTCATAATAATGTCGATTAAAAACGTGTTTTATATATGAATTTTATTTCTAGTGTTTCATAAATTACAAATATTAAGGTAAGAAAGTTGAGCAGTTGATTTACGTACTTTTTTCAATAAACTTTAATTGTACTACATTCGCAAAGTAAATGAATAAAGAAGGAGATGGTGAACAGATATTTCAAAAGAATACAATTGAAACGCTCCTACAATTGAAACGCTAAAAGTCTTTCTCAACCAGAGGTATTCTTTTATTCTAATTTTGTATATTATGTGCTATTAATTTTGCTTCTTTGAGACACTTTTTTATCAAACATGACCCTTGGCTAAGAACGTTCATACAAAGTACATTTTAAAGATTAATTCACAGTCCTTTTCGTTATAATCTGATTTAGACAAATATATAATACGAAAATAATTTCAGAGTTTCTAACTCTAATTAAGCCCAACCCTGTAAAATGGAAAGCATCGACTTTTCCTCAACTACCAAAATAATATTTCTATTTCTAGAAAAATTCCTAAGGTTATGCATGATAATTGCGTTCAACCTTCCTTTAGTTTTGTCGTACACATTTCATGGTATTTATTCAAAAAGTTCTCATTTCTGAATGTGACAAAAATATGTATGAAGAAAGATCATATATACTTACTGGAAACAAGCATAAAATCGGTCATGGCTTGGAGGAAGTTTAAATCCTTAGTAAGATTCCGTCCCTTGGTGTGGTCGACCATCCCTTCTATATCATCATCGAGGAGCAGCGCGACGCCACTAACACGACGAGGTTGTTTCACTGAAGAAAATGGAGAGGAGATACCCCTGGTTAATTACAATACCAAACAACAGCACCTGCATCAGAAACGAAGAACATCGTGTAAATCTGTTAATTTAAATGCAATTGTTCATGAATAATGACAGACACACTCAAGAGATAGGTCCTATACCAATTAGAACAATATTTGCTGTAAATTGCATGGTTTTTGAAGTTTGCAACAACGTTATCTAATTGGTATAGAAATACAGTAATACCTAAGACGTCGAACACAATCCGTTCCAGAAAAGTGGTCGACTTCTGAACTGGTCGACTTACGAACAAATTTCCCCCATAAGAAATAATGGAAACGCAATTAATGGGTTCGAAGCCCCACTCGACAGGTACAGTACAGGTACATAGAAGTAATGTGCAGTTGTTATACATACAATAACTCATAGAGTTAAATTGGTTTTCTTCAGTAAATCCTCGTATATTTGGAGTGCTTTTTCACAGATTAACGCCCCACTTATGCAATCACGCCGTAACTGTTTATCATAGATGAAAATCAACAATAATTTCTCCACTTCTTGTAATATCTGAGACCTTTTCTTCGTCAATGAGGTCATCTCTTTTGCAACATTCGCTCCTTTGAGCTCTTTGTTCTTCTTCAAAAACGTTGATATCGTTGACTTAGCCATGCCGTACTGCGTAGCCAGATCCGAAACACGCAGTCCACTCTCAAATTATGCAATGATTTCCTTCTTCAGTTCGATCGTTGTTCAAACACTCTCCTTTTCACTCGCCCACTATCACTAACATTATTCTTAGGGCCCATTTTTAGCTCTTTAGAACGCAAATTAACCAAATGCACAGGAAAATGAAATAGACGTTGTAAAAAGTAAAATTACTGAATGTTTTAGGTTTGCTATCAGACTTAGCACTTGTTTTCCCCACAGCACAGCCACTTAATTGTACTACCATGTCTCCAACTAAAAATCAATTGAGTGACCACGGTATACGTGTTATTCCTCTACAAAGCTCTTAAAAGAAATTGTACCAGGGCTTGTTCCATTTTTTGTGTGGGGAAGACGTCTTTTGAGACCAAACGGTGTAACATTTTCTTTAATATCAAATTCAGTATCTCTTAACATTACATGTGCACTAAACACTTCTATTACACTAAAAACTAAAAATACAATCGGCTTTCAAAATTCGTCAAGCGTCCTGCTTCTACAATAAAATTTGGAAAATATTATGTTCGAAGAATAAGTTATGGTTGAAAGAAATTCTTCAGCTCTATGATAACATCCTACGTAAATCGAGTAAAACTTACTTTCCGGATAAATGATGTTACTTTGGTGCAGTTGAGCCATAGCTTGATTTTTACACGTGATAGTCTTGTCTCTCTAGTACAGATACTTCTCTGAAAAGGAATAAAACTACAGAACACATTTACGATCCAACGTAATTTCGTCTGACTGAAAATTTATTTTTCAACCCAAACGAAGACTGTGAAGGAAATATTCTTGCAGTGAATTTTCTTCCAGATAACTTATTTTTTGGTGCTACGCTCAATGTACGAACCGAATAATTAAATCCATGCCTATCCGGTGACTGGATGTGCAAAGGTGCCATTATGTCACCTGAGCAATTATTTCTTTTAATCTTGGTGACAGCTTTGCTATTTACGAGCATAGCAGGTCAAGTAAAAATTTGCAACGTACATGAAACAGTTCATTTTAAGAAATGTGTTACGTTTAGGACAAAACCTTGAACAAATAAAGTTTGCATAAATTTCCAACAAAACTTCTAACGAACTAACGGTTAATTTATAATAAGCAATAATATTTATAAAGTGGTGCAAAAATCATTGGTAACAACAATGAAAATTGCTTATAGTATTTAGTAACATGTTCTTGGTTCTCCAGAAAATTTGTTAATGCCGTTTGTGTGTCCGATCGAGATTCTTGTATGCGTTGCTCGAGATTATCCTATTTTTTCTATACATTTTCACTCGGCACTATAGATATACATTTCTGAGATTTGAATGCAATTTCTCTCCAGCTTTCTATATATAATTTCTATATTTTCTTTTGAATTGAAACCGAGAGACTGGTTCAGCCACTTGAGAACAGTGACACAGTGTCTGCAAAATCACTCAGACGTTTGCCTTGATGTACATATGTTTAGGATTATTATCATATTGATACACCCGATATCTTCCCAAGCTTCTCATGCTAAGTCCATAAGCAGAGTTACAAAAGCTACTTTCTAAAATTTTGTATTGTTTCTGAGAGTTCATTGTTCCTGTTGTTACGCGAAGATTTTATTTCCATTATCGTCTGATGAAAAGTACCATTTACTCATGCTGCTAGCATCACCATACTTCACCGTGACATGGCATTCTTTATCTTGTAGGCGAAGTGTAGTTCTCACCAAACCAGACAATTGTACATGTTGTCAAAACATTTTATTGTTCTATCAGACCATTTCATAGAAAAAATTATGTTCTTTGTGTAGCATTTCTATAGCAAACTGTGTACCCATGTAAAGATACTTCGTCCACAAAAGAGTAGTCTCAATTGTTCGGTGCCTGCGGAGTTCTTCCCTTCGTTGTGTATTGGTCATTGTCATTAGTTGTTGGTTAGAAAATATTGGACAGACGTGTTTATTTACGTCGGCGGAGAGTATCTGTAGATTCAGTAATTTACGAAAAGCCTTCTTGAATGTAAAATGAATTTTCTTTTAGAGACCGTACCTTTATGATTAGAGAGCAAATACCCATTTTCAAATGTTTGAAAGCTATTCAGTTACAAACCAATGCACTTAATACTCGTAACGAGCAGCCTATAATACATCTTAGAGGCTAAAAATGAAATACATCAGAAGTAAGCGACACCATGACGCTCACGTAACACATGTAACAAAGCAGGTACGTAACTGCAAGATTTCAATAGACTGCGTAGTCGTCCAGTTCTAGAAACACAGATTCGAATAATCATACCGATCTATAGCGTAACTAAGCAACCGAGTGCGCACTGGCCAGTGAGCGATTGACTGACCGTTCACCACAATAGGGTACACACGCAAAGGAGTGACCCTCTAAGGTTCATTACTCTGATGGCAATAAAAAGTTTATCATTTTTTTAATGCACGTGTTAAAGCCACAATTCAAGTATTGTTTTTACGAGTTGTGGGAATAAATAAGTAGACAAAATTGCTAGTCTCTGTTCTTTAGTAGTCCGGGTGACGAAGCTATTCAATATGGCATAACCCTACTCCGCAAATTCTCGAGAGCCGACCATACACTAACAGCTAACTATCTGTGCACACATATTGTCCAAGAGGGACTTCCTATCATAGTATATATAAAAAGGCGTGCTGAGTACTGTGTTACAAATCTCAATGCGACGTTTCCTCGCCCGCTCTACATACAAAATCCTGTAGGCACTAATTTACATATACCTTACAGTCCTTCTTAGACTGGACTTTACGTAACACATCTCACATTCAAGATCTTGGCATCGCCATGAATTACATGGAATCTTTTAACCTTAGCAATTGAAAATTGCTTTATAAAAATATCAGCGACATTATGACCTGTGGGCACACACTGCAATAACGGTACTATAATGATAACGAATATCTCTACGAGTATGTCTGGTCCAGTGGTTCTTTGCTAATGCGACTACACATTGATTACGGGGTTTGCATCAATGACGCTGAACTGCGACCACGGCGCGCTAAGGAATTTTGTCTCGTACGCAGCAACAGTCATGGCTGCATACTCAGCCTTAAATGTCAGAACATCGCCATTCTATCTCATGATTTTTCATGAAACAAAAGTTCTATTTTTATTTATCTGAGAGCAATAACCAGACACACTCTCTCCATCAACTGATTTTTTCCTGTTGAAGTTACAATACCCAGATATGTCTGACTCGTTAAAACTTTTGAATTGTAGAGAATAGTTTACAGATTTTTCAAATACTTCACAACTTATTAAGCCATATTTAGGTGCGCCATTGTTGCGTTCTTCATATAATGTGCTAGTTTGATTATAATGTAGCTAATGTGATCTAGTACACGGCATCGCACAAACCAAACTCCCTAAGACTTCATTGTGCAATCAAGTATGCTTGCTTTGACTTCATCAAATCAAAAATGCTCTCGTTAAATTATGATACTGAATGCTTAATCAACGTACAACTTTAATTGCATATTCCTTCTTCATCCTCCGAAGGCTCAATGAAACAAATTAGTAGCGTATTTGCTTTATTTCTAAGCTAAACAAAATTATTAAACTCGAAACGCACTCATTTTCATTTTTAATTTACGATTCCTTTAATCCTTTAATTAATTCCATCTTTAATCCTTTATTCTACAGCCAGTACTAAACAATTCTCTGCAGGCACTGTAATCGTGCGTCTACGCTATAGATCTAACTCTGTACTGGACAACGAGCTATGAACCTACGTATCAAGAGCTCAGCATGGAAGCACAGTTTTGACAGCCCACATTGATTCCAACTGATGGGGACGCACAGACCACTCTGGCCGAACTGCAATGCATTGGCGACGTAGCCAAAACAGAAGAGGAATTAATAATACCAAGTCTGCACCTGACGGGAGGCCTAAGCGATAACAATGAGAGACCTACGGCGCACCGTCGGCTGTTTCTCATAAAAGACACTCCGTCCACACCTGCCGTTTCTTAAAAATACAACGTACCTCTCAAAATATCAAATAATTTTTGCAACCGACCAGTAAACGTTCAGTGAGGTTTCACACACGAAATTTGATTATGCAATAAATTTAGTTCTTATTTAGTAACAATCTCACTGACAACTTCATCCTAAGTTGAAGTTAGAATTTGTGAAAGAAGTGCAACAGTAAAGCATTAAACAATGATATGCATGAAAGCATTAAAACAAGTAAAAGTAAGTTTAGGAAAAATTATATACATAAATAGGAAACTGTTGCACAGGAGCAGCAGAGCACGGAAATAGGAATACCATTTCACAAAACTACAACAAAATGTGAGCATTACTTACGGAAATACTGAATGAACGCACAACCGCAATTGGTGTCTCCAAATCTGGAGATTAATACCAGTTCACATCATAGGGAATTATAAAACTATACGCACATGTTAAAAGTAAAAATGTATAATACTTTGACTTTCTCTAAATGCTGATCTTGATAGCAGTTATCTTACAATCGTACACAGATGTGAAAGCAAGTCTTCACTATAAAAATAACGTACGTAATATTAATCAAAAAACTGCAATTAAAAATTTCTCCTCCGAGCCCATAGCTTTAAATACAGCGCAAGAGAAATGAATGTTAATGATAAAATAAGCAGAGTGTTGTAAATAGTTCCACTGGCACTTCGAATATATAATAATAATTTCTTACATGAGAGGTAAGAACGCATGAAATTCGTACATTCCTTAACAAAATCCAAACACAGAAGTAAAACAAACAACCCGGTGCCCTAGTAGATTTGAATTGGAATGTGGCCCTTACTAAAATTAAATAATGGACTGCTAGGAGCTAGAGAAGGCAAAAGTGGCTGGAAGCATAACTGCTACCTATGACAACTGTGGCAAACGCAGCAGCTAGGCATATTGTAAACTACCACATGATGAACTGCTCTTCTATTCACAGGCGTTAATATCAAGATAGTAAAATTACTACGTCATAAGGTTATTTCCATATCAAAAAAATAAAATAAAATCTTCACAGAACGGGTCACTTTGTCTCTTCGTACTTTTCCCTAAAAAGTTGTCGACTTCATCTGAAAATCCAACTAAACCGAGAAACCAACCAAAGAGAAAAATCTCGCAAATTCGAACTCTAAGCAGTCTACTTCGAATCATACATGAGTAAGAGATCATCACCCTCGAGTTTCATGTCTTTTGAGACGAGGACTTTGGTGATGACAGCGTCAATTGGAGCTTGTACGACCGTCTCCATCTTCATGGCGCTGAGTACGACCAGTGGCTGCCCTTTGGTCACCTTATCGCCAGGCTTAACCCTTACCTCCATCACAGTGCCCGGCATGGGGGCTCCCAGCTCACCCACAGCCCCCGGACTGATCTTCGGGTGCACGTGGATTTCCTGCAACAAGTACAGGTACATAACCACTAAATAATTACACAAAAACAAAAACTGCAACACTACTCTTTGAAGTCAGAGCCGATTGAAAAAATTAAAATATCAATTGATATTGTATTTATATTTCATGACTTGGGAAAATTTTAACAAACATGAACTGATATTAAGCTTTCGGATAACCGTTATAATGGCCTAAAAATTCAATCCGAAAAAATTCACCTTTGCAGCCTCTTGATCCTTGATGAAAACAGACCGCAGCTGGCCGTTGAGCTCGAAGAACACCTCTCTTTCTCCGTTGACTGTCAGGTCCTCTGACATTGCCAGCGTCTTGATGTGCAAAGTTTTACCCTTCTCAATTTCGACTTCAAACTCTTCCCCAACTTTGGGACCCGTGAGGAAGATGCGGGTGTCCAACTTGTCCACAGGCCCGTACTTCTCACGGAACACCAGGAAGTCTTCTGTCACCTGGACCCATGAGAGCAACTTTGTTTCAAACTGTTCAGTTCATGGAACAATATCGACAACAACCAACCGCTACGATCTCAGTTGTGTGTCCATGAATGAGGCAACACTTCCAATGCTTAAACTCTAATTCCAGGACTTTATAATAGAGTGACGGCCCCCAGATTAGATGATATAATCGTATGGTTGACTACATAACGATGAAGATTATAAAGTACGAAGATTAATATCTATCACTTAAAAGTCATAAATAAGAAAAAAGAATCTTTAATAATTCAATAGCACTAATATTAAAGTTCATAAATTTGTTATAAAATATCTCCGCTTTAAATACACCTAACAACTAAAGTTATTTTCATAAGTAGTTTTGGAATGCCAGAAATGATTAAGTCGAGGGTATCTGCACAAACACATGTTGAAATATTCAAAGACGTACAGGAGGAGCTAGCTTTAAGATCAGTGAACATGAGAAGAGGAACGCACCTGAGGATACATGGAGTAGCTGGAGACGTCATAGTCAGACACAGCAACCTTAAGGCGTTCAGTCAAGCTCTCCTTCGCAGCGGTGAAGTCGAAAGGAGTCAGGTTTTCTCCAGGTCTGCCTGTCACCGTCGGAAGACCCTTCAAGATCTGAGGAAAATCGTAGAATTTTTTGTCGAAACTTCATTTCAACAACTAAAACATTCAACTCCATTATAAATTATGACAAAAGAAAACCATAATAGTCGTCAAGTTTAAAATAAAGGCTACAACTCCGCGTTATTATTACTTCGCAAAAAGTACTTTAAAATCTTACCTACTTCGATAAATAACCTTGGTATTTTCTGTAAAAGTGAAACGTTACACACATAACAGTTAAAAAAACAATATCCTCAGGCAAAGTAACCGCTCAAACACGAAAAATACTGTACTGAAACACCTTAAGTACTCGAGAAGATGAACGGAGAGCATAGGTGAGCGCTTACCTTAGAGCGAAGAGGCTCAGGAAAGCCTTGGTAGGGCTCGCCAATGTGACCTTGCATGAACTCCACCACTGACTTAGGGAAACTCAACTCCTCTGCCCGTTCGAGCACCTCCTCTGCGCTCAGCTTGTTCTGTACCATGAACTGCGCGAAGTCGCCAACCACCTTCGACGACGGAGTAACCTGACGGCCAACAAGGAGGTCGATTGTTTGAAATCTGAAGCGGAATTACTTCAAGAACAGCTTCGCATCGCATAAATTGAGGTAATATAAAGCATAAAGCTCATATCCCCAA
Source organism: Trinorchestia longiramus (assembly GCA_006783055.1). Lineage (NCBI taxonomy): Eukaryota > Metazoa > Arthropoda > Malacostraca > Amphipoda > Talitridae > Trinorchestia > Trinorchestia longiramus. Next base: position 64,089 of record VCRD01000017.1, read on the forward strand.
TCGCAAGGGTATACAAAATTACAATAAAATCAGTCAAACCACTTAGTGTAAGGAATAAATTTGACACAGATTGAAAGGTACTCAAAAGTGAAATAAAAACTAGAGAAGTTGAGAAAACAATTTTGCAGATCATTTGAAGACCGCTGCCGACCCATATGCCGGTACACCTTGTGAGGAAATTCTGCGGACTCAAGGCCCGAACTATAAATTTCATAAGGATCTTTCTACCCAATGGCTTCAATTAGCACCATTTTAGATAAGAAAACAGCAACAGAAGTTAATAAAAAAAGAATGACAGCTATACTCTGAAGATTAAGGAGAATATAAGTAGAGCAAAATAGAAGAAATATTCACGAATACTTGTGTAACAGAAACCACCTTGGTCGACTGTAATCAGGAGTGAAATAGCAGACCCACCTTGATGAGGTCACCCATTAGCTGATTAGCCTCTTTGTAAGCCTCTTTGATTTCCTCGAACTGATCACCCAAACCGAGTGAATACGCCTGCAAAATGAAAGTTGATCATAGCTTAGCAAAAAATGAAATGTCATTCGATTCCATAACGAATATTTGCCCTGAAATTTAGACGGAATTTAGTGTGTAATTTGGTTAGCATGCAACAATCAAAGTGAACAGTTCCAGCAGAACCGAATTTCATTCAATGAGTTTATGCGTAACTAATGTTCACTAACATCTAGCGAATTCGTCGTGTCCACCCACTAAACTTATACAGTAACTACCTTATTTCTTTTATTACCACTAAAAACCAAATGTACACTGGCATAATGTTAATGAAAGTTAATACATAATCTACTGTGGCATAGAAGTCAAGTCAAAAATTTATCCGATAAAGACAATGTGTGTAACTACAATAGGACTTCTAGTATGTAGCTCGTTCTTTAATACCCTTAACAACACCATAAGAAATATGCGAGTAGTTACATTCATTATGCGACGATAAAAACAGCAAAGCTAGGCTAGAACTCGCCTGGAACTGAAGGTTGGTATACTGGCCACCAGGAATCTCATTCTGATACACGTCAGCATTGCCACTCTTCATGGTGACACAGCACTCGAAGGGGCCGTAGAGGGTGCGCGTCTGCTCCCAGTAAGCGCTGTACTTGCTCACGTCCCTGAGATGCAGCCCCGTGTGTAGAGGGTCACCCTCCAGGCTGGCCACCATGGCGCCCATGGACGGCTGGGACGTCATTCCAGACATCGAGTCGACTGCCACGTCCACAGCGTCCGCGCCTGAGCGTGCGCACTGTAGCATCGATGCAACTCCTGAAATTAAAAAATGTCAGAAAATAATTGATATTTTAAAAGGTCCTTAACTGTTACCTCTTCTTAGTTTTCTTATGCAAACTTCAGTGACCACAGTAATCACAAAAGTGTAAAAAGCTTATTTCAACGAATCTTAGGTTTTCTTGTTCTTATAAATACTCAGGATCGGAAAAAATCATTATTTAATTTATTTTATCGTTGAGTTATACATAGTATATTTTTTCATATTCATACTAAAACTTACGTTACTTGGAGAAAAGAAACATTGGTTAAGTGTACAACTGTAAAAATTTTCATTCTCCCTAGAATTGTTCCCAAATTTACTTCCTACAGTACAAACTGTGCTCAAACAATTGTTGAATTGAAACTGACTGTAAGAGATCAAGTTTAGTTAGTGACGCTAAAAATTCACTTTTGTTTTTTGTCATTTTAGGCACGAGAATAGGGCACGACAAAATGTAGAAAGGTAAATTCAGTAGCAAAATCTCCCTACAAAGGGAATAATGAATCTTATTCAACCGTAATTTTAATAAACCAAGGGCGAAGAACGAGGAAAAAGCACCTTTCGCTTTGAGCGGTACCTTCCATAGAACACATGCTTGGGTAGCAACCCAAGAATTAACCAAACAGCTCGTTTCTATCGCCTTATTCTACTCTTGCTACTGTCATCTTTACTTCTTAAGCAAAGGCAGTCGGCATCACTGTAAAACTTCAGATACGTAGATTCCAGATAGTAATATGTATCTTTATTTTGATTCCCTGATACCTTTATTTCTCACCAAGAAAAGGCCGACCGAGCAATAAAGCTCCAATCAAGCTCCAGTGGTTTCCCTGACCTAAAAGAGTAGAAAAGAAATCTATTCCACCAAAAGGAGCTAAGCGTTGCGTTGATCATTGTACAATATTTAGCAGCGCCGCCACATGATATTAATTATAGAAGTGAACTATTCCAATAAATGTGAGTATGGGAAACAGACCTGCGCCGGACGTGTCGTGAGTGTGGACGTGTATAGGCAGGTCGGGGTACCGGGCACGCAGCGCCCCCACCAACATCTCGGCAGCACGGGGCTTCAGCAGGCCCGCCATGTCCTTGTCATACAGGGCACACTTTAGTATCTTCAACTACCAGCAAAATTAGGGTTGCCCCAGAAACATCGGCAAAAGTGCCGTTATTCGGAGATAAACCATTGAGGAAGAACTTTAACACCAACGAGTAACAGCGATTGCAGAAAGGACTCTTCTGCTGAAGAATTAGTACCTATGAAAATTCAAGCTACGTACTTTATTGCAAATATTAAGTATGTAATGGGTACATGAAATAATATTGTAGTGAATTTAAAAGAGAATGTGACATGGTACCTTGATGCAGAGCACATGGGCGCCGGCCTTGACTAGCTGCTCTGCGAGGTCCATGTAGTACTGCAGGGTGTACTTCTTCCTGCTGGGATCAGACACATCTCCCGAGTAGCTAATGGCCGCCTCCACAACACCGCCTGACCGACAGTGGTAGCCATAAATTTTAAGATATTTATACTACACACACTATGATTATTCATATTTTTAGAGTTAACTGAAATGAATGGAACCAAACACACTTTGTCGGGTATTGCAGAAAGACCTATAACAGTGGTTCCCAACGAATAGTATTCGATACATGGAAGTAATTTGAGTTTTAAACACAATTCGAGACTAAGTTATTAACTGGAGATTTTTTATAGCGTCTTTGCGAATATGAGCGCATATCTGTAAGTTAAAACATACGCTATACATTTACAACATTTAAACATGCACAAAAATACTTCTGTGTATATACAGGGTCAGGCAAAATGATCTGACACATTTGTAGGTTAAATTTGTAGGTTAAATGTGTCAAATCATTTTGCCTGACCCTGTTCATCTTTAATTGTAGGTGTACTGTCATCTAGTATACCACTCTAATGATAATCATCAAATAACTTATTTAAATCAATATATTGACTGCTGAAGTAGGGCATGAATGAACGAGTCCTAGACGCGCAAGAAACTTGTAGGGTGTCACGCCAGTGCTGCTTCTCGTAGTAGCTTTCAATTCTTTGTGATACGATGAAGTGCATGATAAAATTATGCTGATATGCAAAATTTCATCAAGATTATCAATACAAGAATCCAATAAAATGAACAAGCTAATCGTTTATTCAACAAAAAAAAAACCAACAATAGTTAATTGCAAGCAAGACACGTTACCAGCTTTGCCGACAGCATCCATGCCCAGGATGAGGTTAGGCAGATAGTTGAGGGAGTCGAAGACCCGGAAAATGTCCATGCCAGCCTGGACGGAGAGCTCACAGAATCTGCAATGGACACGAAGAGTTAGCAGCGCCACTGTCCAGTCACAGAATATACTGCCGTGATCTACACAGGACAATGCCGTGTAAGATGACAACGAGTCAAATTCCATGAATTTTGACAAACCGAAAGCTAAATCTCTTTACTACGCATATCACTTCAATAAATGGTTAACTGAATGTGCTGCTGCAACATCATGTGTGCAACGTGCACACACAACCAAACCAACCTGACACTAAGCACTCTCTCCTATTCGACAGCTAGCTCACTATGTTTGCCTTCGGACACACCTCATTATACCGTTTATATATCATTAATTGAACTACAATGATTGAAACAACTTATTTACAAGCACAATCAACTAACTGTCAAAAGAACATCACTTGAAACGACAAAAAAACGCTAAGCATGCACCTCATCTGGGGTCTTTCTCTTTAAAAAAGTCAAGCACCATTGAACTGACCAAGTCCCCTACAGAGGCTCAGGGAAGACCCAGGCGTGGGTGCACTCACTTGTAGACAGAGTTGTCCGGGTAGCTTGTATAACCAACCCCATTTGCACCACGTAAGAGCATCTGGAATGGGATATTGGGGATGGCCCTCCTCATGTCCTCCAGGCGCTCCCACGGACACTCATGGAGGAAGCGCAGAGCTACGTCGAAGGTGGCACCTCCCCAGTTCTCTAGTGAGTACAGCGAGCTGAAGTGGTGCGCGACGAACGGTGATATCTGCGGCACAGGGGAATTACGGTCACGCACTCTACACTTTGTCATGCAGTAATTGGCATGCATGCACAATACACATGATACCCAACATGACTACTGGCTCAAAAAACTTCCCTTGAGCTTATACAAACCGTAGTTCAGTAAATTATTAATCAAGTAATTAGAAAAGTAGCTAAAACAAATTTCATCAGATTACTCTAGCCACATTTTTAGTGAAGATATAAGCTTTACAGAGATAAAATTCTTCGTTGCACTCTGAATGTATAAAGAGACTCGAATTCAAATCACTTTGTGAGTAAATATCGTTTAAAAATAGAATGAATTAAAGATAAAAAGATAAATGGGCAATCGTTGTAATAAAAAATATCGAGAATTATCATGTCTTGGCAAGGTGGCTACAAGAAACAGAAAGAAAGATAAACTCGGTATTTACTTATGACCAAAAATTAACCAAATAATCCGTCGAGTTGCAGCTGATTACCAACCTTGAGGAGATCGTGGGTGCGGACCCTGGTTGCGAGGAGGCTCTGGTGAGCATCCCTGAAAGTGGTGTCCATGAGCAGCAAATTGGGCGTCTGGCGAACAGCTCGGGCGAAGCCTTCGGGGCCTTCTCGCTTGAGCACACTGCGTAGACCCTCTGGAGGCTCCGTCGCTGCTCACCATCCCTCATTTTAGTGAACTACCACGTTCGTGAGCACCTAGTACTATTCACGTTACTACTAGCACTACCAGAATTAGTACCATCAGTATTAGCAAAACTAGCGTTTTAAGTATCACGAGTAGTAGGAGTAGTTTCACCAATACCAACAGAATAAATTATATTACCCAAGTAATATGTTACCAGTATTATCCCTATTAATAGCATTTACTGTATTAATAACATTACCAGCATTACCAGTACTACCAGTACTAGATCCTTGGGCAGCAAAGAAGTGAAAATTTCCCTCCGTGAAAGCTGTATCCGTCACAATGGGATTACTTCAAACAACGATAAACATTATAAGCATCTGAACACGAACACGCCACTCATGAGTCAGGTCACTTCATAACATTACTGGACTGACTAGAAACAATAATGGATAGCAAAATACAAAGCTTACGCAGCTGTAATAAAAATTTGTAGGCAACGGATTAAGAAAATAATGAAACGGATTTTGTTGCCCGGTCCTTAGCAATACCATGTGTCGAGTCCTAAAACTGACGAAAACATACCTCTGAGCCAAAATTATAACCTAATTAACTTCATGACTTCCAAGCTTTAACTCTAGTAGTTAAACACAGTAAAACGAACGTTACCGGTACCTTGTAGACTTCAAGGTAGGAAGTACCACGTATACTCTTACGTATAAGATGTTTCAGTATAAATTTAAGAAATTTCATTTAACTGGTGAACTGATACAACCAATCGAAACTTTATAAAAATATGTTGATCAACTAAGTATACTCTCACAGTTTGTCGAAGCATACCTAATGACTAAACAGTCAAAAAATAAGGAAACACTGCAGACAATGCACGGTTGCTTAAGTGAGGATCCTGCGAACATGACAAGCGGAGCCAGGCAGGTAGACAACGACATGAGTGGGGATGCAGCGACACAGAATGGTGAGCTCAGCGCGAAAATGCTGGATGGACTGGAGGACCATGCACACAAACCTGAATGCGATGCACAGAGTTGAATGCCCGTACGGTGAGCAGCATGAACGTAAAAAGGTATAAAATTACTTCAAAACAGAGCCGTGCCCTATGCTATAGACCAAATCATATTCTGAAACGGTACGATGTCACGTTCAGTATCGTTCATCACATGGTCCTGGTGGCAGACTTTGAAACTTGCGCTGTATTTTGAAGGTTACATAATGAACAGTAAAAAACTTATAACCGGAATTTTAAAAGCCAACTGATGAGCTCATCTCACCGCTGAGCGAGTCTTGATAATTTTCCAACGCGAACTCGAAGAAAAAGGTAGTATGTACGAGTACAAAGTTTTATGCGAAGCTTCGTACATCACATTTAACGAAACAAAAGATCAGTCGCGAATAGTATAGAACATAACACAGAAATTATCGTTTTCATGCACCAGATAGGGAAATACTATCCAAAGCGTCATCACGCCTAATAATGACAGAGGAGGAGAGAAAAAGAGCTTGTGATGGTCATCAATGTTAAAAAGCAGCCAGCAGCCCAAGACAAAAGCTTGGGTCTTCCTCCAGTCTGAGGTGTATACTGTAGCAGAGCAGCAAGCTGGAAGTGGGGTTCAGAATGCCAAGAAACAAATACTGTTGGTTTGGGTAGAAGTAACAGTAAACTAACCTTTGGAGGAGATTTTTGAGATCACCGCTGGCAGCAGTCACACATAAGTACGTTTAAGAGGAAAAAATCGCACCTCAATGTACAGGAGTGATTTCTATTGTCGAAATATTCCCGAATCTTACATAGTTTAAAAATATGATGAAATACTAGACTTTACGACACAATGTTAAATACGGTTAAGAGAAAGTCGATAGCAAACGACACGCATTGAATAATTTTATAATATTAGGCCGAAATACTACTGTTACGATAATTATTCACGAAACAAACACTCATTTTTTTAGTGAAATCCGACCCCAAGCTCAAATTTTTGTCAGTTCAAATGAACTTCCTAAATTTTAGAAAACAAAATATTGATTATGCAATAAATTTGATACATTGAATAAGTATTAGCCTAAAAAAAGAAAAAGTGAAAATCAAACTAACATTTACTGAAGAGATTTAACTACTACACTTCGAAAAGCGGCTTCAATTTCAATGAGCGGCACTTGATTTTTTAGTGAAACAATAGTCTGAACACAATATTCAGTATGTGATCCAACTGTGAAACTAAAGAGGGACTTGGAGTAACAATTGATAAGCCTCCATTGAGAGCAGTAAGCATTTGTGTAAACGTCGTAGGATGGAGGACAGGTGGGGGTTTTCTATCTGAAATTCAGTCAACAAATAACGTCATTCAAAGTTCATCCTCATGGATAGAATGAAATTAAGATAGAAGTTCTACGGAAAAAATATAGAGCATTATGTTCTGCACCTCGGAAGTACGAGCATATCTCCGTTGGCACGTAATCGAAGATGATAATTTATCATTAAAATCACTAGGTAGAGCTCGATGATCTTGATTCCCGTTGCTGCCAAAGATGAAGTTATCATGACGCTCTGGTATGTTCAGGTAATATTCAATAGAGCATAATTTTTTGAATGTGTTACACGTTTGCCGGTTGAGAAGAGCAGGCTGAGCAATATACTTAGCACAGCCAATCAACTTTTAGTTTGATTAATTTATAAAACGACATCGGACCAGCCAGCTTCATCCGTACGTAGAATCTCATCAAACTATTAATATATGCTGAAGCATTCCATTTTTAATACTTATGCAATCTTATCAAATCACCATACACTATTAACAGACATTCAAAGCTACAACCTGCGCGTGAAAAACAGAAACCCGTACCTTGACTCCAAAGTAAAACATGAATCAGAGCTATTTGGCGTTGTCTCTATTAGGAATAAAGTTGAATATCAATACGGTAGCTGGCAAACTAATCCTAACAGAAAAAACACTTAACATAATTCTTTGAGATATAAACTGTTCACAATTGATTTGAATATTGGCGGTGTATTTAATTGTTCAAAGTTCATTTCTCTCACTTAAATATATTTACTCGCCAATGAATATTAGTGAGCGCTACAAATGTCAGAATATTATTAAAGTTAAAAGAGCAAAATTAGAACAACTCACAGAACATGTGGTTGACAGAACATACGTCACAGAATATACGAATGGCATGTCGCAACTAACACTGCTACTTGCAAACTTGAAATACGAACATAATTCAATAACAATAATCTAGAAAAGCGACCGACAAGACAAAAGACGCCAAGATGCACTACACGAGACGCAGCAGCGAAACTTTATCCCTTCACTGAGAGAAAGAAACCGCAAACTCACCGATGGGCGTGGCGGGCACCGATGGCTTCACTTCTGCTGGCTTAAGATCAGTGGCCAGGGGAGTGAGAGATCCGTTCACCAGCACATGGCCCAAATAATTGAGAAGTTTCTGCAAACACGGCGTTAAAATTAGTAGCATCATACATATAACAAGAAAAAACGCTAACAAAATTAAGATAGAGTCTCTTCAAGAAATGGATACCCTAAATCCCAGAACTCACTCGAGTTAGTCGGCACTGTTCGTAACCACTCAACATCTCCTGCGCCCGCTTGGTGACTGATCCAGGAATGATAGTCTTTTTTGATGGTGGATTGTGATCATAAAATAGAGTTGAGTAATTTTACTTCCACATCCTTCTAGATTTATTCCCGAATCTTTCTGTTTTGTTTCCCAACTGAAGAAATGGCGAAGTTTACAAAGTGTTATCAATACACATAATGAGGTGATGTCTTACCTGCGCTCGATTTTTGGAGGGACTGAACTGGAACAGCTGGGGATGTTCGTCAATGAAGGTTGTGTCGATGGTGCCATTCAGGAACTTTTGATTTTCCAACACGTTAAGTAGAAATGGTATGTTTGTCTGCGAAGCAAGAAATAAATAAATAAAATGTATAAAGAATTGCATTAAATAAAACAAAGGGAAATATTTTCGTGAGAACGTCATGACTGTAAGAATTATATGGGGTCGTATAAAAAATTTGAAACCACAAAATGAAGTTCAATAGGAAAACGTTACCTTTCAATGAAAATATCCTCTGAAGTTTCCGTATAATAGGTTGTGCATCTATTATACTGCATCTCCAGTAGTTGAGTATCAGTAAAATTGTAAGTAATATGTGCGAGTATATTACGGGCAAAAGATAAATTTACGAATATTTCAAGTTGAAGAATCAAAACACGAGCACCGAATCCCCTAACAAACACGCAGGATTTATCCTCATTCGCTAACTGGCAATTA
>VCRD01000017.1:89502-173407 GCA_006783055.1 Trinorchestia longiramus
TCCTATCCTAATGGAACCCATCCAAATCCTATCCTAATGGAACCCATCCAAATCCTATTTTAATGGAACCCATTCACCACAAATTAGTGTAACTCCCCGTAGCACAGAGACAAATGTTGAGGAACTGGTGGCTGCAGCAGGTCAGTGAGTCAGATTGTTTTCGGTGAGAGGAAAATCCTCATTTATTTTTAACGTAAAACCTGTACGAAGTAAACAACCAGTAACTGAAGTTCACACACAAGAATAAGCCAAAATTGTCAGGATATTACAGGCGTATAAATTATAGTTAAAACGATGCATTATTTGAAAGTGTGAGATGTTTCACTGAACAGTTCTATCAGTACAGGTGTCATGAGATTTATGATATATGCATAGGTTTTCATATTTTGGGGCGATGTGTAAAATGTATGTATCGACATGTATGTATCGACATATGTATCGACAAAATATGTATCGACAGTTACGTTAGAGGTGTGGACTACAGGATGCAGTCGGTACAGCTGCGTAAGTAAACACTTAACGGTCAGCAAGGCACGAGAAATATGCTGAGCTCCACAAGATTTTAACTCATAGGCACAACAGAGCGGTTATGGAGATTGAGACGCTACGACAGAAATTAGAAATGAATAATAAAAAAAAGGTAAGCTTGTATAAGAAGGCCATGAAGGATGAAGCGAGAGAAAGGGGGACTTGGAAACTAGATCTCGTCGACGATGGAGACTGTTGGGACGGAGAGCAACATTTAGGTCTAGGGCATAGAGGAAATAAGGGGGGCACCGTGATAAGAGGGAAAATTAGCGGCATCTTTAAGGTGTTTTATCGTGAGTGTTAAACATTGTAGCCACCATCAAAAGCGAATCTCCTGTGTAAGAGCAAGTTTAATATTATTATTTTTTATGTGATCGAGGTTAGCGATAAGGTAAATTTCGTAAATTGATTTGAACGCCATTTAATTAATTTGTTCCGTATGCACATTTAATTATTCAATTATTAAGCATGCAATTTATCCATTAATAATGCACTGTTTAATAGGATATCATGTTGTGGGTTATATGCCAAAATGTGGTAGATGACTCACATTTTCCATCTCGTGAATTTACAATAGCATGTATTAAATCTTTTCTGTGCATCATTAATCTCATCTTGCCATTGAAAGGAAGTACTGGGAATACCTTTTAACACATCATGTATTCACCAGCTTGGTCGACTGGTGAGCGAATCTGCTTGCGAGCGGAAAGACCCGGGTTCGAATCCCGCTGCTGACATGGTTGACGCGGCTAGAAATACGGCATGAGACTTGGGTAAACAACCGAATAATTATCGAAGTAATTATCCGACCCAAGAATGTGCCAGAAGGTTCGTTCCTATAGCCTCATTCTATTCTATTCAGAGGAATAGAGTCCCTCTAGTACGATTACGTATGCATGTCTGTTGCATTTAATTAAATTGTGTTAATTACAAGTATTAATTGAAATATGATGATATGACAGCATGCAGAAAAATCATGCATTGAACCCAAGATTACGTAAATCATGAGAGAGAAAATAACTCATCAACAATGAATCATCATGCATTTAAAAGTAGGCAGAGAAACTTTACCTTTTTTGTATGCATTAAATCAATCACTATAAATAAATAAAACAGGCACTATTCACCCTTTCTAACAGGTATCGCCGCCACACAGGCGTTCGAGAGTGGCGTTTTCTCTATAATTATCATTTTTTTATTATTACAATAATATTATTAACATTATTTTGCGATTTGTAGGAATCAAGCTAAAGTTCCGACTACGGCAGCACCGGTTATTCACAGCACCTTTTGCCAATTGTTGTGTTGCTCTAAGGCCCGACCATCTCGCTTTGAATGCAACACCTGTACGACGTTACAGTTTCGATGCTGCCATGGTGCCCTAGTGAAGCACGGCTTGTGATACGGGAATTCCTGGTTTAAGTCTCTACGCAGCATTTGATTTCTCCTGTTTGCGATAAAGGAGACAAGGTTGCGACCATTCATCGTCAATAAGCTCATCTAGCGCCCTTGCGAGCCTCAATCTCATGTCGCACTAAAGAATGACGGGAAAGTCACAGCGTGTATTATCACTAGTCTTACGTTGTTAGCATTGTGAATTGAAAACCCGATGTCAAGACGTGTACTGTGTACTGCGACTATCGCGACTGAAGTTTGTTCATGGTCTGCTCAGTAATGCTCATTTCCGATGTAATCATTTCAAGCGTTGTAGAAGCTCTGTACATGAACTAGACAAAAATTAACATTTCCTTTAAGCTTCTGTCTATACTCAATAAATGGCTTCTTTCAGGGGAGAAAACTCGTGTACTACGTGTACTCGTATGTATATATATATATATATATATATATATATATATATATATATATATATATATATATATATATATATATATATATATATATGTATATATATATATATATTGCATTTATTCAAATGAGGCATTAATCACAGACTACGTGTGAATTTTCACAGAAGAATTGCCTACCTCGAAAATAACATTACGAATATTCTGTTCGTAAGTTTTCAGAACAAGCTTTCGCGAAAGCAAAGTAGAAATCTAGTCGCACACATAAGTCAAGAAAAACTTGCACAGAATATCAACATAACACACGGTAAGTACTCTTGTATAAAATTAAAAATTTCTAGAAACATGTGAATGCTAATTTCTAACATGAATCTTGATTCTGCTAACAAATTTGTTTTTCAAATAATTTGACGCAGTACGACATCAACAGTATTAGAATTGCCCTGACACTGACCGTGAAAACCGTCACCTTGACCTTTACCTACACACTAACTTCGATCAAAACCGAAAATAGCTTTCAAGCCCCTAAAATCCTTTGCCTGCAATAATGTGCGCACGTGATTTCAGTAACAGCTGTGAGTGCATGAAATTATCCACGACTACTGGTGTAAAAGCAACGATCCACCGCAATTCCAGCGCATGTGGTGGAACCAGACTGCAGAGTTCTGCTCCAAACCATCTGAACCTCCGCCTCGCTACGGCAGGCAAGGGACGGCCTGAACGACGCAACAGCTTACTATCGTAATGCGCAGCACACTTATTTGACGTAAAAACCGACGTAATTGTTTATCCAAAGACAGATCTTGAAAGATAAAATTTCGCAGTGTTATAAAAGTGCCTATTCGAACGAAGGCAAGTTAGAACCAAACTTGAGCAGCGAACGAACCAATCTGACACCCGGGTTTAAGAATTTGTCAATACTCAGTGTGATCAATATGTATCTTGCTTGTCAGGTACGGATACAATAAGATGCAAGTATTAAAATGCGTGGCAGCATGGCACACACAGTAAGTGACACCGACTATAATGCGTCCACAATTCACAGCAATTAAGAAATGCTGAGCAACGTCGACACGAGTTATCAGTTGCTGGGTTAAATAGAATTTACTCGTTAGGGATATAAACAGAAAGTATCATACTGGATGTTAATTTTAACTCATGTATCACAAATAGACGTTTTCTATACCGATAGCAGACTCTAAGCAACAAAAATCGGGATTGAATATCTATTTACGCACGACGCCCTCCACGACTACTATTGATGCACTGGCACGGCAGCGACGGCAGCCAGTTGCCTCTTGCCACAGCCTGCTTGCTGCGCCTCCCAGCTGCCGAGACTTGGCTCTTGGCTGGCTGGCGCTTGCCGGAGCCGGGAACGGCTCGTCGTTGACACTTGCCAGACATGCCATTGTAATGCTCAATGCTGAATCTTTGAAGACGCTGTCTTTCCATCAACTACTGAAATGGCACTGAACTAAAAGCGAAACCTCAATTTGAGACAAGAGCGAATTTATTCGTGGTGCTCGAAAGGAGTGATAGGGCATGTCAAAATATTCTTGCATGAAATGTGTAACAGTAATTTTTTCTTTCACTGTCCAAAAGCTTTCCTGGAAAATTTTTTTGATCTATAAATGTTTCTTCTCGATTAGCAGATAAATAAAAATTTTCTGGTCAATTTTATAAAGTTTAATGAAAGAACAGAAACGCTTATCTCTAAGAACCGATGTACATAAAATATGATATAAAGTCTCATATAGAACCGTCCGTTTTGTGCCGCTTCATTAGTAGTTTGAATCGTAAGCAGGCAAAGAATATGAAAAAATAGAATAAAAACAGTATGCTACCAATGAAGCTAATTTTTGAAATAAAAAAACATTGATTTCCCAAATTCTTATTATTAAAATCATTCAGTCACCATGCGCCTATTATGAAAGATAAAATATATTAGGAAATCGTAGAAACCATATACAATTAAACTTAGGTATAAAACATATGAAACTAAAAATAAGCAACTTAGGAAATGATGCTGTTAGGCTGAAACAAAGGTAGAATGTCTTCCGTGTGGCCCTTTTAGGGCTAATCTCATATAAACAAGTATATGATACACAATGCCTGTAGACAAGTGTTATATAATATGCAATACTTGTGGTTAAGTATTATACAATACAACTATTACAATACTTACAACTATTATATAAAACATAATGCCTATGGTCAAGTATTATTAAGTATATAATAGCTGCAAACAAGGATTATACAATACATAATGCCTGTGATGATAACAATTTGTCAACCTGACATCGTATACAAGAAGGAACCTCAACTCTAGAGTAGATACAAGAAGTCAGTAATAGGATAGTGTTTTGTGTACGTACATAGCCACTTGTAGCCACCGTAGTCGAGTGGTATGAGGCCCGTGTTCTGTATCGGGTCTCTGCTTGTGCAGAAAGACTGCGTGCGGGTTCGAAACCCGGCAATGAATACGAGCTGTTTCTCGTTTCACGCCGTGAGCTCGCACTTATCGGTAAGACCTCAGCAATTAAGACCTCGCCCATGGATCGTCGCACACATCCCAGGATCGTCGCATGGAGCTCACCATCATCCTTACTCTAAGAATGTTAACCTTAAGAATTTAAAAACCAATGTACTAAAAAATGTCTATGTACTGTGTACTTGTTTGGAAATAAAGATTGTTTGTTTGTTTCAGTAGTACGGTTTCATTTTATAAGATCTACGGATCTAGTCAAATGGGTCCATAAAGTTTAGTCATCCAGTGATCTAGTCTAATGGGTCTATAAGATCTACTCGTCTTCCCATTGAGATGCTCATGATACAAGCGTTAGAATTAGCCGTTTTATCAGAAAACAGAGTATTCGTTAATTATGATACAAAATTATTGAGAGAAGTGCAAAAAACGTGGAAAGTAGGGGCAACTAACAAAAACAAAAACGATAATAATCGTAGGAAACAAAATCTAATTAGTGGTAAAAATTAAATAGAGCAGTGAAGAAACAGGCACAGCACGGAACACAATATTTACACACTAGAGTAGTAATTTCAGATAAAGTTAGTTCCACTTCCCGATCCCTCGATGGTGAAGTCAATGAAAGCGATCCATTCTATACAGGAGCGTTTGCATACAATGAAGGTTTTTTCCACGATGGGCCACCAAAGGCGAAGAAAATGGTCACTCCCATGGTAAATTTGAAATATGGAGAATAGTAGACTTCTTTCGTTTGACGTTTATTAACAATAAAGACCGAACTTGAGTGGGAACCAAAGCGTGATATCTTGAGCAAAAACCATTACTATGACCCGTCGAGGTGATCGAAGACGCAAAGGAATAGAGCAAGGCCATAGCAACGTGTGTGCTAGGGGACAGACTGCACTTCTGTCTGAAGTGGCTTTTAGATAATATAGTGCTTGACCTTGATCAGAGTTTAGAAATATGTGCTCATATTGCTTCAACAATTCTCGTATGTTTCTCGATTTCCGTCGAAATCATGGCAAGTTTTTCCTAGTCGTAACACGTAAATTCAATCAGCTGAGAGGGCCACTGCGATGGCACCAAGCTATATGTCGCTATGTCCATATCAAGCTGACAGACGTAAAAAGCATGGATCTAGGCACCTCGAGGACATATTTTGTTTACTTTCAAACTAATTTACTCCTGTCTATTACTTTTATTTAAAAACATTTCTCCATATACAGTTAACCTTTCCAAGTACGTAGACACTGAAATGTGATTAATGAGAAAATGTATGGGAGATATTCACTCGTTATGATAAGTTTATCGGAATAATCATTTTAAAGCCTATTTTTAGAAATTCATGTGCCAATAAAAATGATCAGTATGAACTACATATATTCATTCATGTATATGTTGCATAATTATTTTCTTAATATGGGTGTAGTGGGACTTATATTCAAGAAGCTTGTACGTATAAAACAAAATATCGTTAACGAGGTGCGCTTACCCGAATTAAATTTTCTTTCACTTGCATTGGTAATTTCAATCCCCTTTTTTGCATGAATACGTTTTATATATACGTTTTATCTACTATAATATCTCGAGCAAATCATTTCCAACGTATTTTTGACCAGAATTAGAAGCATACAGTGGACAATATGGGATATTAATTTTGTTGAAGTACCGTCATACTCACGACTAAGGTCTCTTTCCTTTCTCGAGTGTGCTCTTAATATACCTTTATGCAATGACATTATGGAAACAAATAGTACCACTCATCAATGTATATCGAAAATATTGCACTAAAAATTGAATAATATCACTAAATTTGCCCCTGGAGACTAACATTTTTCACATGAATCATTCGTTAAAATTAGTTGTTATTCTTCGAGAACGACTCCAATTATACACGTAGTTATCGCATTCTACCGCTGGAAATGTATGTATAAACACTGAGCACCTTAAGTAAATATTTCATTAGCATCACTGAGGAGGCGCTGGAGGCAAAACAAACAAAAAACTTTATTTTTATTTTGTATACAGTACATGTGCTGTCATCAGGTTTCTGATTCTTGATACCTACATCTTAAGACTAGTGATGATGCTACCAGCGGCTAAAGTTGATAAACGATTGCTCGCATCTACGTTTGTTCTGATAATTCGATTAGTTTTATCCTTCGTTCTATCATCATGTTTGTAAAAGTTCTATGTAATTCTGTTATCTGAAAGTGTTATCCGATTAATATCAAAGAAGTTACACGAATTAGGGGAAATGAACCTCTGTTATCACACATATAAAGACAGGCATCTTCACCACTCAGTTTATGTTCATCGATCTAAGATGTCATACGAATCAAATGAATCAAAATATTTACATTAAAAATTGAATTATTCCTACAAAATTTCTGCAAGGTGTCTGTAAAAAGGAACATTAAAGGTCATTTTTTTAATATCGCTTCCGAATGTTATAACTTACAATTGTCACTGTGATAATCAAAAGCATCCGCACAAACACTCGGTGCAGGCACCCTTAAAACAAAGCAAGTTCGTGCTGGGTAGAGTAAGGTTGTGACTTTGTGTACGTCATAAAGAAGAAAACAGGATATATCCTTGCATATGCGTTTACGATTAGCGGATGCGGAGTTAAGTCTGCGGTTGCGTGTTAGATTGGTTCTTATCTCTTTGTTAGTTAGCTGATATAAAAACATCGATACCATATTGTTTGGACCAGTGTAATTATAGGCTATGCTTGCACATATGAAAGGAAACATAGACATGGAGGGTTTACATGTAATAACTACGCATTTAAGGTTGATTTTCTAATTAATATTAAAGGCAGTTGTGTATCAAACACTATGTGCTGTGTGATTTGTTCTCCTGTAATTTTCAAAGGGATTAAAACAGTTCAAATACATGATGCAATATATTTTTACTTCAAAACATTTGTTTCTTAGCCGTATGCCTCAAATGTTTTTCATAAAATACATAAATTGTGTTTTCTAATTTTTATAAATGTGTATCTGACAGAATTTGTAAATGATGTAAGTATAATATGAATTCCAATATGTACATTTTTATCATTGTGACTAAAAGACAATGTTTTTTTGACAAAGATAGTTTAGCTTTGGTAGTCCATCAAATATAATGATGGCTGGTGTCTTCAAAAACATCTGCTGGTGAGTGCATGACAGATTCACTTTCAGTGTCCGGGATGAGAATTGAGAGCATTAGTTTGTCATGTCAGTGCCATGTTATGTTAAGCAGCAGACAATTAAATTTGTCACAATTTTTTCAAGGTTGTATCTTTTAAATTCATTCATTATAGTATTGTGTAATTTTATATAAATTTTACTTCTTGATTGTCTGTAAGTTCTTTGATTGGCTTTTAGCAGGAGATTCTCTCACTCCAAAGATTTACAAGTACATGTTTGTGTAAGGATTACATTAAATTTATGATGAAAAATTCTTTACTTTATTATCAATCATTAGGTTAAGGTAATTTTTTTAGGAGTCAAAAGGATGTAGTATTCTGAATAATACACTTTATTTTCAGAAATCTGCTGTTTTCAGTATATCTTATTTGATTGGTTATAATTTTGCTATGAACTAGTTTATTGAGGTCTTACATTGGCTTGGAAAAAGCCTTCATTACTAAAATGGCTAATTTTTGTGAAGAAGAATCCCGTCTTATGGGAGACTCTAAGTACCGCTCCTATGTAGCTCTGACGGAAAAGGTTCTGAAAGCATTTGAAAACACCAGTGAGTGGGCTGACCTCATATCTACACTGTCAAAGTTGAATAAGGTAAGCATGCTATTAATTTTATACTATATGATCTGTAATTATCCTCATAGTATATTTATTTATTTTCTTTGGCCTGCTCAGCAACTGAAACTTCCTTCAAAGAAACCAAAAGTATCATATCTTGTGTTCTGACTCTGTCTCATTCTGATGTTTTGTTTTTCCACTGATCTTGTCCTCAAAAGTAAGAATAACAAGACTCTGAATTCTCTTTCAATATTGGAATCCTTCCTCAAATAACAAAGGCTACCCTTTTGATTGAAGACAACATGCTCATATATAATGAACAGTATTTACTTTTTTTTTGGACTTGTTCCTTTATTATTGAAGAGTTGTACTGTATTGTTGTATTCTGTATTGAGGAGTTGTACAATTGTTATCAGAAAGAGTGACTTCTGTTTGATGACTAAGTGATTATTTTGGCTTGTGACTGTACATGCCTTTTTGCATCTCTTTCAAGTGACCAGTAGTAACAGAAATCTCTACTATGTTGCATTTGTTGACTAGGGAGTGTAGGTGGAAGAAACATCTAGGAGCATGTTTATTGTAACCACAGGTAGTGGAAGTTAGTTGTAATGCACATCTATTGCTATGTAGAAGAAAGATTTACCAAGGAAGGATGCTGTAATTTGTCTTCTATAGAATTTGAATCTTAAATGACAACTTCTTTGATGTTGAATGGAAAATGTTAACAATGTATGAACTATGCTTTTAACAAGAAATAAATATATATATATTGGGTTGTATGGTGATGTTAACTGAAGAGTGAAGTTCTATCAGTTGATGTTGTTACTGGCATTTTCCAGGTGCTGATGTCACACAGCAAGTTCCCTGTAGTGCCTCGCAGGATCATCATCAGCAAGAGACTTGCACAGTGCATGCACCCAGCACTGCCCTCAGGCGTGCATCTCAAAGCCCTTGAGACCTATGATATCATCTTCAAGAACATAGGCACGAAGAGGCTTGGTCAGGAACTCTTTATATACAGTGCTGGTAAGTGATTGGCCCTGTAATATGAACTGTATATAAATACAATAGCTTATTTTATGACTACCTTGAGTCAAATGAATATTCCTTTTTTGATCAACAGTGATGTTTGTTGTAGTGATGATCATCAGTGTGATGAATTGCTCCTGTGCTTGGAGGATTGTTATAGTCTATGTTATATACAGTGACATAATCAAAGTTGCAATAGATACTAAGCCACTTAACCAGCCGAAAAAGAGCTCATATAGGCACATAATGACTCAGCTTTATATAAAATGTCATGGTAATGCTAGAAACTTTTTAGTTGATGACCATTTTTTACCATCATTACAGGAAGTTAAACCATTTAAAAACAAGGGAATGAGCATGACTTAGAATAGAATAGAATGAGGCTATAGGAACGAACCTTCTGGCCCATTCTTGGGTCGGATAATTACTTCGATAATTATTCGGTTGTTTTACCCAAGTCCCATGCCGTATTTCTAGCCGCGTCAACCATGTCGGCAGCGGGATTCGAACCCGGGTCTTTCCGCTCGCAAGCAGATTCGCTCACCAGTCGACCAAGCTGGTGATTGTCGACCAAGCTGGTGATAGTCGACCAAGCTGGTGATAGTCGACCAAGCTGGTGATGGTCGACCAAGCTGGTAATGGTCGACCAAGCTGGTAATGGTCGACCAAGCTGGTAATGGTCGACCAAGCTGGTAATGGTCGACCAAGCTGGTGATAGTCGACCAAGCTGGTGATCGTCGACCAAGCTGGACTTGGCTTAGATACATCTGTTCTATTTGCTGCTGTATAGTTTTTCAGTGTGCTTAGAGTATAATTACTAAATTGCCATGCGATGTGAAAATATTTAACTCAAATAGCTCACATGTGTAGTTTTATTAGGTCATCAACGCATTTAATGGCACAAAGGTATAAAATAAATGGTATTTATTTTTATCAGTACTATTATATCTATAATTGTCATAAGTTACAGTCATTGCATCCATGCAACTTCTTTATTTCATGGGTTAAGAGCAACTTGATCTCCCTCACCAACGACAGAATGGTCTCCTCAGAGTATTTCATAATGTCGCCTTGCCTTAGCTTATATTTAGCTTCTACGTCTATTTTTGTTTTGTGCATCTGGTTAGGCAGTTTTTTGTGTGTTTTTTGTTCTTTATGTTTAAATAGTGAAGTCGTAAATTGATCCTTAAATTTATTTTGTACCGCCTTACTTTAAATTAAACTAGTACAGTGGAAGCTTGAGATATGAACAGCTCTGTATTTGAGACATTCAAGACACGAGGAAAGTATGAGTGAAAAATTCTGCTCTAAATACGATCGATGGCTCGCGTAACGAGCCACGAGCCAGACTGTGGGTAAACGTGACGCGCGTTTCCCGATCCGCCTCTACCCGGATTCACCTATTGTGAATCAGTGTCCCTTATTCTCTACGCGTTTCTACACGTTTGTGCGCTTGTTATTTTATTTTTATTTTTGCATTTAACGTGAAATAATGTTCTAGATACGAGAAATTCGCTATACGAACTCAGTGCTGGTGCGAATTAAACTCGTATCTCGAGGTTCCACTGTACCTGAAATTTGGTCTAATTGTTTAGGCTTACGGGTAAACAACTTTTAAATTTGTTTTTCCTCTAATAATTTTATTGGTAGAGCAACACACTTACTAGTCAGAAGGCTGGGTAGTGTGAGCTAGTGGCTGAGTGTACTGCTCCAAACTTACAGGATGGTTGTACTAACAGGCCTCTTCCCGCTGTTTGTGTTCGCTGCCATGAGCGTGCGGTCGGCCTTACTCACCATCTACGAGACACATTTTGTGCCTCTGGGCCTGAGGCTGAGACCTGGTCTCAATGGCTTTTTGTCTGGCATACTCCCGGGTCTGGAGGAAGGGTCTGATCACCTCGAGAGGTCAGATTTCTCGCACTTCATTTGCTCTTGTTATGTTTTACCCTTGTTATGTAAGTGTGATATAATACAATGTTAGCAAGTTGTTGTACTCATGTTATTTCTTCAAAATAGAAAATATGTTCAGGTTTTCTTCCTTGTATAATAACTTTTGAGCAATTACATTGTTAGAAAGAGGTTTCAGGCACTCATAGTTATCGTGCCTGAAGGCATTGCTGCCTTAATCTTTTTGTGTTGTTATGGTGCAGGACGGAGCGTCTGCTGCAGCTCATTGCAGAGGGAGTTGGTCGGGCCGAGTTCTTTGGCAGCTTGTGGGAGTGCATTGCTGGTGAGTTGTGAGGATTACTAGCTGATTATTATTAAGCTTCCCAAAATCCAAGGGTCAAGATATAGCTTGTTTTCATTGAATATTGAAGCGGACTGCATGGAGAATGCATTTTACTTTTTACTACCCAGAATGTAAAATGCAATGTGAGTTTGATTGCTCTGAAGGTAATATTAGTGTGTGATTGGCGGCTGCTGCTATTTAAAATAAGAGGTGTAGAGTCAAGAATTTTATTTCTGTGCAGGCAATGGAAGCATCCGGTTGCCAGCTCTGAGCCACATCACAAGTTGCTACAACAAAAAACTCTCAACCGAAGATCAACTTTACATCCTGGGAACCAATCTCGACACAATGGTGAGACCTAATTTCTCCTATAAAAGTTCTATTATTTGAGCTATCCTGACTTATTTGGAATCTATTTCTGATGATAATGCCATGTAGCAGAGAGTTAGGAATAGTCCTCTGAAGGCACTTGTTAAACTAAACATTTGTACTTCATACATGCATGTCCGATCCTGGTGAGCTGGCATTGTTTTCATTGTGTACTGGCAGGTGTCTGGTCTGTGCAACTGCTTGGTGATCGGCACGGTGCTGGTGCAGAGGGCAGCACTGGACCTGGCACTCACAGCTCTGCCGTTGCACAACAGCAGGCTCCTCCTACCTCACGACACCGTCAGGCTGGTGTCTGCAGCACTCCTCACCCTCCTCAGGCGGGACACCTCTCTTAACAGGTGCGTTGCTCCGCCCAATGTGTGAGCTGCTCCTTACCAGTGTGTGGGACCTGCTCCTTACCAGTGTGTGGGACCTGCTCCTTACCAGTGTGTGGGACCTGCTCCTTACCAGTGTGTGGGACCTGCTCCTTACCAGTGTGTGTGAGCTGCTCCTCACCAGTGTGTGTGAGCTGCTCCTCACCAGTGTGTGTGAGCTGCTCCTTACCAGTGTGTGAGCTGCTCCTTACCAGTGTGTGAGCTGTTGTCATTTATTGTTCGAGTTGCTCCTGATTGACAACTACGTGAAAGGTTGTACCTTACAGATTCCCTTCCATGTGTAATATGCTTGTTCAGGTTATGATTGTATTTGTTGCTTCTGTTTCAGCATTTAGTATCTCTGTCTAACGTTCTATTATGATCATACACTGAAAAGTAGCAGTCAACGTCTTAGTTATGGACATATTCAAATGACATCCAGACAGCACACACTGCTTAATTTTCATATGTTAAGGCCTAAATAATATAATTATTTCAATCTAGAACTCCGAGGAATGCGTGTTCAACACACGCATAATTGCGCATGCGAGAAGATTTCGTTGCTATCGCTGCAAAAACTCCGCTTCCTAAGATGCTCGGCTGTCGCTTCAATGCAGAGCTGCATAATGTAGTGAAAGTGGAACGGAGAACACAGTTACCTGCCATTTCTTAGAATTGTGTACCATGAATATGAATCTCTTTTCACTATCGTTTTGGCTTGACGTCAAGCCCTCATATCGATCAATTTTTCTTGTGCACAGGGATGTAGTTTTACTGCATCATTCGAAAAAATTTAAAAATGTGCATTCACTGTGACTGAATAGTATTTTGAAACTTAGAACTCGTAACATCTACCGTCCGTAGTCTGGAAACTGAATTCATTTGTATTCCTACTCTCTTATCGACGACTGTACATGTTGAGAAGGTGAGTCAAGTCAGGCTCACGATTCCATGTAGCTCCTGTGTCAGGCCCGTGGTTGTGGTCCTTGTATCAGGCCCGTGGTTGTGGTTCCTGTATCAGGCCCGTGGTTGTGGTTCCTGTATCAGGCCCGTGGTTGTGGTTCCTGTATCAGGCCCGTGGTTGTGGTTCCTGTGTCAGGCCCGTGGTTGTGGTCCCTGTATCAGGCCTGTGGTTGTGGTCCCTGTATCAGGCCAGTTGTCGTAATTCCTGTGTCATCACGAGATGTAACTGTGCTGTGCAGGCGGTTGTTCTCGTGGCTACTGGGATTGGAGGAGGAGAATTCACTGACCGCACATGACCGTGCTGAGGGCCAGCATCGTAGTTCTGCTCGTGCTGATTCTTCTTATTTTGCTGCCTTCTCACGACCGCTTCTCACAGAGGTACTTAAAGCCTCGCTAGTTGGTGTATTTTCTCATGTGTGTTCAAACTGGTAGCTCTTGCGTTAAACAAAGCTGGTGTGGTTGACCTTCAGACTGACACCTGAAGGAACTGACGCGAGTCAAAACTTCACCGAAGTTTGCAGTACAAGAGAGACTGCTGCCAGAATCTGGTGGAGTTTCCTTTACTCAAATGTAGTGCAGTCGCCAACCATCACTTGACTTCAGTTCTAGTCACATAACTCACACTCACCTCGATCAAAACCGTCAGGCTCTCAGTCACTCACCTCATCTCGATGGGATTTGGTAGCACTTTGACTCGACCTTCTGACTTTGGTCAGATTTTTAATTTAGGATTTAAATAATATAAAATTTTGACATTGTGTTCATTTGGTCAGGGTATTCTTTGCTGCTTCCGAGAGAGCGAGGGCCGAGTGCCGGCTGACCTGAGGCCCTACAAGCTGGTACTGTGTCTGCTGGACCGGCCTGAGCTGGGCCAGGACATGCTGGATCACATTTTGCTAGACATGCTCAGGTGAGCAGGAGGGAAGACGACTCTTGTAAGACGGGATAGTACATACTAACAAGAGCTGAGCCTCGACATGCTCAGGCGAGTATGAGTGCATTTTAAAGTTGTACCGTCGTACATGAGCTGCGTTCGCCTTGCACGTGGGTGTGTGATGCGTTATTGATGGAGATGAACAAATCTTTCCCTAGTACATCTTTATTGGCAATGAAAACAATGTTTAAGCCCAGTTTTTTCAAAGGCGTTCACCTGAGTGACATCGAAATGCGACCAGTATTGTGAAAGAACGTGTGATGCGCATGCAACGCTGAGGGCGACCTACAAGTTAGTGGAACAGAAGAAATATATTGCGTAGTCGCCACTTTGCGCCCTAGCTGTCACAGAGTGGGGAAATTTGTGCGACGTATTCTGTTGTCCAACTGCTGGGTGTCTCCTTGATCCGCAGCTCTCAAGTGACCCAGGAACCAGTGTTCTATTGAATACCCGCCAGAATGAGTAAGGCTAACTATTTGGAAAACCTTTTAAGCACAATACTCCAGCTCTACGTCTTTGTAATAAAAATATATCAAATCTGTTTGTAAAAGTTTTCCACCAAATGTAAACGTTTCTGATTTTTTCGTTCAAATCGCGACAACTGGAAAATGAATTGTGCAATTACTGCGATTACTGTTACTACACAAATTTGAACGCATACAAACGTGCAACCGATGGCCATAAAATTAGAATATTTAATACACCTACATTCAGAATGCCATGAAAAGTAGAATATGAACAGTTTGGAAGAATTAGGAAAAAATCTTCGAAACATTGAATATTTCCTAGATGCTGCCGAAGACTGTGCCTTGACACACTTTTCCATCTTACGGGAATATCTTATTTAGTCTGTTAAAAAGGGGATACTAGGAAACGCTATGTACCCTGGAACCACGCGGTTAACTGTGCGCTTAGAGGTTCAGATTCCTAAACAGGCTTTGCACCGTCGGTGCAAGCGTCTCTGTACAACATACTAACTTTTCTGTGCTCGCTGTGACGCGACGAAGCAGAGCATCTCAGCTTCTGGTTTATTTTACATTATGGAAACTTCCTATTAACTCAATGTGCTCTGTAAGACAATATCGGCTGTTTTTGTTTGCACATGAAATGTCTTTTACCTGTAAAAATCACCCGAAATTATACGTTCACATTTT
Source organism: Trinorchestia longiramus (assembly GCA_006783055.1). NCBI lineage: Eukaryota > Metazoa > Arthropoda > Malacostraca > Amphipoda > Talitridae > Trinorchestia > Trinorchestia longiramus. The sequence continues at coordinate 105,126 of VCRD01000017.1, forward strand.
TCACTCATCTCATTGTTGTATTATTGGTAAACGATTTAGGAATTTGAAATAGAACATTTATAGTCTTTTAACTTATGATTACAAACTGTGTGTCAAAATTGATTCCAGTCAAAGTTGAGAAAAAGTCGGGTTATAATTGATATCGAACGGAAAAATAATTTATTTAATTCCAATGCGTCTTTAAAGAAGGAAAAGAAATAATAACAATTAGTGCAACTCGCTATGCTTGAAGCCGAAATATTGTATTGGATATTTTAGGGAATTTCAATGATCTCGTTTTAAATGACTACGAGCAGAGACACAATTGTCGCTAATATTTTATATAAAGACAGAGGCAAGCATTCCTGCGTGTGAACATAATCTTCATATTCACTCTGATACATGAAAAACTTTCGATGTGAAGTGTCTTGCGTAACTGATTATTATTTGATTGTACATTTCAATTGTCATTGCTATTGAGGTAACGCTGTATTGGTTCGTGGCAGGTGCTTGTACCACTCGTGCGAAGCACTGAAGATGAACGACCAGTTGGTACAGGAGAGCGACAGCGCCAACATGAACTTCTCAGCTGGCTGGCCAGGCAAACCTGCCAGCTGTGGTGACGGTAGCAACTACAAACATCTCACAGAGCTGAACAAGAGCGCAGGCTTGGTGCTGGGGGCGGTGCAGCCGTGGTACCCGTGGCAGCAGCTGGTGAGGCTGTTGCATAAGTGTGAGGGCGTACGTCAGCAGCAGAAGGAAGGAGCAGACGCACAGCATCTCGTGAAGAGTGTAGGCTGTAGTCGCACCACGTTTTCAGAGCTGTGCACCCTCATGACGCACCTCCTGTACTCCCTGCCTCTTGATACTCCTCAGCAGATGGAAGGTGCCAAACTAATCGATGTGCTCTTCGTGGTTACTGAGTTCATGACAGAGCGAGTAGACGTGTTAGCTGCTATAGAGATAAACTCGGGAGTGAATTTCTGCCACAAACTACTTCAAAAGTTGATGTCGGCCATGGCCGTGGCGGGCACCGCCAATACAGAAACGACCTCTAACGGCTTGCTCATGAACGGTCTGCCGGAACTGCCCGGTCAACTTGCGTTCAAGGTGCCGGCTAACGATAACCTGCCTCAAGAAGCTTCCTCCAACAGCAGTGAAGACTTCAGCTCTGCCTCACGCAATACCCTTCATGAAAGCATAGACGTCAATGCTTATCGTTCACTTCTGAATTATGCTGTAGTTTTTGAAAAGTTCTTTTTATCTTTCGTGCTGAAAAGAATTTTTAGTGAAAAATTTTCTCTAGATTTGTTCAGAGAGGCATTGCTACAACCTAAAGACCGTAATAGCTCAAGCGAAGTAAGCCGCTTGCTTCGTGAATGCCTTGCCTGTTCTGAGAATAAAGATTCCTGTGTCAACAATGAAGCCTCCTGCTGCCACTCGTGGCCACATTCATATTCTGATGAAAATCCAAGTCGTTCCAGTGTGTTCCTGCTTGGCGATATTGTTCGTTTAAATGAAAATTTTTTGCAAGAGTTACCCGCATTTGACTTTGCCTGTGTCGTGCTTATCGATCTTTCTTCAATCCCCATTTCTTCTGACAAAGCCCATCACTTAAGCTCTATAAATGGTGTTAGGCAGGACAAAGCTCAGGACTCGTGTAAGACAACGACCACTACCGACACTATATCAGAAGTAACCAGTGCGCCTTTCAGTGGCAACAACAATGCGACTAATGATCCAGACTCTACTCGCTGCAACCGCGACGATGAGTTGCCAGCCTGGCTTTTAGGACTGTTGGCTTGCAGCTGCAGTGGCCCTCACTGCACAGCTCTACAGCACTCAGCACTGGCCACGTTGTGTGAGCTAGTGATGATTGGGGGCAGTGAAGTGTCGGTGTGGCGAGTGCTGGCGCTGCAGCCCCACAGTGCCATCAGTATAGTGCCCCGCTTGCTGCCGCAGCACGTCAGCACCCTGCAGCACCGCACGCTCTTCTACCAGGAAGTGACGCGATCGTTGTGGGAGGAGCTGCAGCAGCCTCACAAACCCTCACAAGTGCGCAGTGTCGAGCTGCTGCTCAGGCTCCACTCCATCACTTCACTGGCCCCGCAGTCTGCTGCGGCTCGTCGAAACAAGGTACATCCTTGAATGAATTGTTTTATGAGTTTAGCAAGTATGTGACGAATAAATGATATCCAGCGCGTTTGTGGGGTTAGTGCTCTGTGTAATGCGCCTGTTATGTGAATAGGTGGCTGCAGCACGGAGCCCCACGTGTCCTTCGCTGGTGGAGCGCCAGCTGTTGGCCGAGCTGACGCGATCCTCCAGCTGCGGATGGCGGCGTGCGAGACCCAAGGACGCAGGGCCTCAGGTGGACACAGGGCAATCCATCTGTCCACCGTCCGCCACGGCCTCGGGTCATGATGCAGTGGAGCGCTGGCTGGCACTGTGGCGGCTGTCCCGCCACTGTGGCGCTAACGCCACCGCTAGAACTGCCACGCACACCTTCGACCGGTCAGCCATTGCTGCAGGGCTTTCTGCTCTTCTTTTAGTTTTGGTCTATTGCGCCCGATATGTTTTTCTTTTATCCTTCAATTTTCAGATTTTTTATAGCGCCGTTCATAGGTGTTGTATCTCATGCATGAAGTTTCATTTTACCTTTTGTTGTATTATAGTAGTATGGATACAATATAGTGTACACTATTTATTGTGCCCTGTCAGTAAGATTACCGTAGTTTATTCATTTCAAATACCATTGGCTATTTTTGCGTTTTAGATAGCAGATACTAATGCATTAGCTGTAATGCTGGATAGTATGCGATAGCTGTGCTACATGTTTATAGGGAGCGAACCGTAACCCAAACTACGCACAGGTGCTTGTTCCTGATGCTGGAGTGGCTGCGCACTCATCAAGGCAGTCAGAGCAGCAGCAGGCAGAGGGCACAGGCACAGCAGTGGCTGTGTGAGGGACTTAGCTCAGGGGACACAGCGCGCATCATAGACCCGGTGCTGTGTCTGCTGCTGCACCCCCACACGCGTCGCATTAGCGTCCAGCACGTCACTGTCACGCCGCTGCACAATGACCAGCTCCACCCGGTCAGTCTGGTCCGCCTGTCCTCCTTGTCTAGTGTTCGGCTGTCCGTTCTTGAGTCCTTTACAAAAGCCCAGCGATCACATCAGTGTATGGTACATCTCTCACCTACAGTTCTGCAAACTGGAGCCTCGTACTTGTGTATTGTGTGACACATTCAGACAGTGGTACTGTAGTGGCAGTTGTTGGCTGAGTTCTCTTTGTTGTACGATATTCTTTCAATCTGTTTGTAGAATTTCACAAATATCTTTTAAGAAGAACGGTTTTTACAAATGTTAACGTTCCATATTGAGTTATTATGATTTTTTCCTGGGGCAGATGATGAGCAACAAACGTGCCTCGGAGACTGCAGGGGATTGCTCCTCAGACTCGCTCATCTATGCCATCAGCTCTGAAGGCGGTGATGTTATGTACCACGTCAGCAAGGATGATCCAAACTCTTCACATTCCAAAAAAATATTCTCTCCATCAGCAAAGCATATTCTGGCTCTCACTACTCTCATGAACAACAAACTGATCACGGAGAACGTGCAACTTCCCGAGTATGAAGTGCCTTACATGGGCACCAACGACGAACATCACATGTCAGTTCTCGTGAACCCGTTCTCGCGCCATCCCTGGCTCGAGATGGAGGATATGTCTGACATGAACAAAAATGTGTCTGTTGTGACGAGCGAATCGCCAGTCACTGAACTCGAGGACGCTACTGAAGCGTCCAGCACCACTGGGGAAGATGAGGCACCCTCGATTCGAAGCCAAGTTTCTGGAGACAATAGATCCTCCCCCAAGCAAGTCGTTGAGAATGCAGATAACTTAACTGCTAAACAGAGTAGCGTGGAAAATACAGTGTCGTGGAGTCCACAGCAAATCGCGGAAAGTATTGTCAATGAGATACTAGAACGCGCTCTTCAAGAGTGTTACCAAAACCAGCCTTCCGAATCCGAAAGCGGGTCCATGGATAGCACCACAGATAACCCACCCCCGGGATATGGCAGTCTTAAGCCCTCTGACATGACATTGCACCCTCTGCATTCACACATGTTACTGTACACGCAATTAGTTGACAGTGGTCAGTGTTTGTATGGATTAACTCTTCTAAGAAACATTCTTGAAAGTCAACCAAAACTTAGCTTACTCTCATTTGCTTCGACAGGCATTTCTGCTCTGCAGTCGCAGTCTGAGCTAATGGTTCTCATGGCGCGACACAAACAGTGCGTTCTGGGGCATGGGTTTGATAGTGGCGACTCTAGCGATATTATAGGACAGTACAGGTCTGTGATGTACCTGCAGGCTGTAATTACTGTATGTCTCTACTTCATCAGATCATACTATCCTCAGCTACCCCATTTAAGACTGGAGGATGAACACCTAGAGGATAACATGGAAGTTCAGGTTGTTGCCGTTGAAATCTTAGAGCTCATTTTCACGAACTTGTCGTCATTGGTGCTTGAATCCCCCAGGGGCTTGGCCCCTTATGTACTGGACTTGCTGAACAAATGCAAGGTGCAAAAATGCGTACTTTATTGCCTCCTTGCCACCGTGCACGCTATGCGGCTGCCAAGCAGCACCATCAACAGCAGAACTAATCGCGCTCTCGAGGCAAAAACATTCACACAGGAACTTTTGGATTACAATTTCAGGAGGAACGGCGAGCGTTCATCTTCTGCTCACGAAACTTATCTCTTGAATGTTATGAATCTAACTGTGTCTCTCATCAAGTTTGAAGATGCTCTTAGTTCGGCTAAAATTGATAATAGTATACCAAAGAAGGACTCGTCTACCTCAAAATCTCATTCTTTAGCTCATTACCAACCTGGTCTGCCAATTCCTGCCCAGCCAATGTTTCTACGCGTAGTGTTCTCTGCGCTGGGTCAAAAGCACACGCGACATCTGCACACTGCATGGCTGCGACTCTTCACTTCAACTCTCCCATACATGGGCAGTGCGCTTCCCACTAATGCTCTGCGAACGTCGTCTTTCTTGTGTACGTTGTTAGAAGAGCTACCTAGGTATTACGATAACACTTCGTCGTCATCATTACGCCCAGTGCCTCCTGATTACACTCTAACTTTACTATCATCCCTCACAACTATCGTTCACTTTTGCGTGTTGGATCAATCGTCTCCCAGCATGATATGTGGAGCTCCCTATCTTGGCTCCTCGAGCAAACCTTCCATGAGTTCCGGCAGCGCCGCCGGTGGTGCTACTTCAAGCTCTCATGGCGCCAGTCAAATGTTCTTCAACATCCTGAATGTCTTCACTCCGGTGGCCGACGCCCTGGAAGACTCATTGGATTCTGCAGACCAAGATCCTGTGATTGCGGCGCGCAAGGCTTTACTCTGCCACCTACCTCGCCTAGTGGCCGTGCTACTGCCGCTCTGGTTCGTCACGTCTTCTGACACCGAACTCAACGAGAGCTCTGACAGAGCTAAACAGTATTACGGGATGGAGACGCAGTGCATGGCTGGCACCAAGAGCGCGGTGGTACAGCAAATCGTGGCTTTTTTGTCTCCCATCTGCCACCACCATGCTCCCGACTTCCTTGTTGCCATCAGCCTCGTCTGGCAGGTGAGCTTTGTGGTGTCCTCGAATGCAACTCATGGAATATGTTAATCAGTTTCTCATACCTGCTTTCTCCTAAATCAGTGCTAAAAATCTACTCATTTTAGGAATTCTCTTTTTTGTCGACATTCGTGATTGCTTTCACTATTGCAATTCCATTAATGTTCATTTCAATATTCCTCCAATTTTTTAATTTCCTCCAACTAAATTTGATCATAGTGGAAATAGTTAATACATGAGAATTATACCTCTAACAAAATATTCGGTATAAAGATATTTAATTCTTTTCCTAAACTTAACATTTTCTTTGCCAGTATTTATTGATGCGACCCTTTTCATAAATTATATTCATATATGTCACTTGAGTAAACTATTTAGATTACAATTGTCAAAGATTCTGTCATTTCAAGTGCATTTCTTCCCAATAAACAAATGCTCGTGGTAAGTGTCTTTACAAAGGTTTTTATTGTGTAATCGTCGTATTAACTGGTCGTCCAACTGGTTGATTCATTGCAGAGCTTATCTGAGACAGAGGTGTGTAAAGCAGCGAGCGCAGGGCAGTCTCCGACTAATAGCGCAGAGCCTGACGTTGCTGTTTTGTCCAAGTCTGCAAGTTGTCAGTCCTTGTCGCAGCTGCACAGCGATGTGGAAGACCGGCGGGCTCGGTCACTTGCTCTACCCAAGAAGCACTTCCTCAAAAACTCACCGTGCAGCAACAGTTTACAGGACGTGAACAAAGACGTGCTTGACTCGCAGCTACAACTGAGCCAGCGCAGAGGCAGCCATCCCATGAACTTGGACTCCCTGCATGACGCTTCTGGCGTGGAGACTGCGACAAGCGCCATAGACCTGCAGCTGCTGAGTGCTGAGGAAAGCGAGATGATATCTGGGAGCCTGAAAGAGCAGCTACTGGCGGTACACAGGGACCGCAGAGCACTGGTGGGCATGGTGGCAGCGGTGCGGGTGCTGCCACTCCACATCTTCTTGGACACCGTGAAGCAAGTGCTGCGGCAGCCGCCTACTCTTCATCGTTCGACCCAGGTTTGTCCTGTCTTTCTGTTCATTTGTTTCTTTATTGTAGCAGATCTTGATTTGTTCCTTATTTCCCATATTTTCTATCACTTTACTTTTATGTCGATTATTATATCAATGCAATTTTACCCATAGAAGCATAAAGGTAGCCTTTGCTTGAGAGAGACATAGAAAGTTTTAGTTTTCCCACTTTCAAGGCTGATTTTTAAATTACGTTACAATACCATAAACCTGCGCACTTGCACCACGCTTCAAGAAAGTTCAACTTAATATTTGCCCAAGCTCTGGTTTTATATTAAATCCTGTGCTTGAGTGCCGGTTACTGAGTCAGCTCGCTGGGACGGATGACGGAGAGGTTATGATGGTGTGAACGTACTATAGCTGCACCACAAGACTACTATGCTTGAGGCCTCATGCATGAGCAGTGAATACGGAGCACAGTAATCTGGTGTTGATTGCTGCGCACAATCTTTTCAGCCATGTATGTTGCTATGAGTTTCTGTAAATACACTGCTCACTGTATGGGCAGACCGTCGAGGTGTCGGTACTGGAGGTTCTGCACTGCTACACTTGCTCTTCGAGTGCGGATCAGTTGAGCGCCTCGTGGAAGCCCCTCATCAGCCTACTGAAGGAAGCCGTGCTAGCGCTGCAACCAGATGCCCTGCTTCTCCTCCTACCCATACTGAACAACTTCGTACAAAGAGCGCCGCCTATCCTCGAGAAACGCCAGTTCAAAGAGCTACAGGTGAGCTTTATTTAATCAAACTAATCAAGGACTGCTGGCATGTTCTTGTGTCTGTCAGTAATAAATAAATGAGAGCATTGTATGGATTTTAGGCTCATATGGTATCGTAATAAGCTCTCGGCATAGTCTTCTGGCATCTCGCTTTGTTCTCTGGGCACAAACCCTTTATGGTGGGCCAAACTTTGTGTTGTGCCCAAATCATGTCCTGTGAACCAAACCGTATCTTTCTAATTCAGTTGTGTAGCTAGTACTCTACTTCGTCACACTCGCAAAATATTTTTCAAGTTTCTTCCCGTGTTTACGCAATATTTAATTAATTGATGCGAAATTTTGTATCCTGGCACATTATCATCTTATCCGAAAATGAATGCTTTCAAGTTGCACGTCATAACAGTCAGAATGAGTCTGTTTTTTGCCCTCCCACTTTTCCATCTAGATGAGAAATGTAGTCAGTTATGGGAAAGTTCGTTCAAAGGGGAGATCTCTAAACCTGAATACGCCTAATTAGATCCTACCATGCTAAGTAAGGGAAAAACAATTGTTCATTTGGAGCCGTTCAACTGTCTAGACCCGAAAAAAGTGGAATGAAGGACGCATTGTGCTGGTCTATGTCGCTTCTTTTCTAGCAAGAACTTGTTAGCAATATTTGTCACTTACCTAAGGCGTCTCAATTTACGAGTGACAAAAGGTTATCACTGTTTAACAAGCATTGTTTACTATTCATGTATTTGGAATGTAATTCTGGGCGTGGAACTAGTCTGAAAATTGTTATTAGTACAATACCTATCATAAGAGTAGAGTGCAAATTATGAGAAACTGAAGTGGCGATTAGCTACGGACTCGTGAAACAAACAGTACTCGAGCATGTGGCGAACGAAAGCTAAGCAACATCGATCGTGTTCATAAGCGAGGGCAAAATGTTTTTTGAAGTGACTCAGGGTGGCCCTTGAGAAATTAGGTTAGGCGACCCTGGCTCACAATAAAAAAAACTCTGGGATGCCACCCTGTTGTATGTGTGTGTGTGTGTATTAGAGGGAATTAACACGTTGACTCCGATTGCCTGATTGGTGTAAAACTTCACTTTGTACGCATAGTCACTAGAAGGATCTGAAAAAATTACAGAACCTAGCCTAAGTGGTACACATACGTACCACTTCGGAGTCAACGTGTTAAAGGTCGGGACAAAGGCTCCAGCCAAACGCTGGCTCTCAAATCTAAGTCTAAGTTAAGGTACTCTATCAAGTGGTTGTGGTTGCAGGAGGTGGCAGGTAGACTAGTGGAGAGCATTAGCAACATCGCGGGGTCAAGCCTGGAAACGACAGCCTGGCTGAGACGCAACCTAGCCGTCAAAACTCGCCAGGACCAGAGTCATGGTCAGTGAGTGTTTCTCAACTCTCCTAGTACTTTGCCTCTGTGATCCCTGTCTGGTAAATGCAGTTTGTGCTAGTGTTTCATCTTCTTACTTCATTTTTCATGACGTTTGGTAAAACGACTTAGGTCCATAGTCACTCAAACGATCTTTGATAACAACAAAACAAACTAACAAAAACGTATATTTCCAATTAAATTGGTACATAAGAAATGTAACACCATTGGTTTTTAAAGATGCCTTATCATAAAATTCGTAAGTGGTAGGTATTCTATGCATAGTAGGTGATATAACAGCGGTACCTACGGGTATACGTAAACATTCACATCACGCAATGAACGTTAAATATACATGGTGAAGCAAATGAAACTTCTTTTTCAATGATGACTTAAGAGGTATTCATTGGTGACACTCTTGTAAATTCTGACGTGGTAGGTATTCTACGCATTTTAGGTGATAAGCGAAATATTTTGTGTAGGCACAACTTAGAATTAACATCATTGCATTTAACAAAATCGGATGATTGATATCCGAGAAAAAATGAAAAAGAAAAATTGTTAACAACAGGAAGTTGTAATTGTTATTAAATTGAAATTGTAATTTCTAATTACTGATTGACTGTTTAGTATGACTTGTTGATGATCTATTTAATTTAATTATTATTACAGTTATCGGTAAATATCATCGCGTTTAATAAAAACGGACGTTACATATCAGAGAAATAAAAAATTAAAAATGTGACGTGGGCTGATGGGGATGATCCTTCAGCGTATCCCGCGTAAATATCAGCATAGCTGATCTATGTCGGTGTGAGCCCTCGTTTCCTTCGTCTGCGTAATATAACAGTTTTATTTTTGTGTGACGTTCGGTCAGTGTACTGAAGGTAATGTTTAGCCGAACAGTGATGAATTTAGCGAAGTGCTGTGTGTTCACAGCGTGGCGCGTAAGCGTGCGTGCGCTGGAGGCACTAGCGGCAGAGGTTGCATCGCTGTTGGACGTGCTCTACTCCAGCGACGAGAAGGACAAAGTGCTGCCTTTCCTCACGCAACTCATGACGCACGTCACGCCTTACCTCAGAGACCATACGTTAGTGCTACTCCCTTCTGCTCTCTCAACTTCTTAATATCTCCTGTCACCTTCGTTATCTTGTGCTTTTATACCATTTAACTTAAAATTTAACAGTTGCTTTGGGCACTTCTTACTCTTTTGAGGTTACGCTGAAAGCGTTTGTCTTTCACCTTATCTTGGGGACTCGTAGAATTCTTGAGCTCTACTTGAACATCTTGGTAGTGCTATTGTACCTGGAGAAATTAATGCGTTGGATGGATAACTGTAACTACTCGCAGTTCAATTAGTAACACCCACTACACGAGGCTTTTACGGGCGTAACTTGAGAAGTTTGTTTCTTTCTCGCGTGGAAGGCTGGCGTTCCGTGCAACTAACCGCTAATAAAAGTGAGACTTTTATCCGCGTACTTCATTCTATTTTCGTCTTGTATGGACGTTTGTTACACCAAATACTCTTCGAGCAGATACGGTTATGTCCTTTATATTCTAATTATAATATGAATTTTATGGCGTAGTCGTGAAATAAACAGACCTGTTTTAATACAATTTTACCGTTACTGCAGAATTCATCAATACTAGTTGTGTTTTCTTATCCAATGCATTTAAATATCTTGACAGATTTCTGTTGACTATAGATTCGACATTTTTTCGGTTGAGTGTCGCTGCTATATAAAGGAAAATTGTTCATTATGCCACTTTGGCGTTCATTCTTACTTGTATACAACTCAGTGCGTCCTGATTTATGTATGAGCTTCCCCCTTCTCTCTGTTTGCCTCAACAATGACTATCCTTTTCGATGGATAGAAAGCTAGTCGTGCGTGGCTGTAGTTCATTGTGCACGACATTATCCAGCCTAGGCACATGCAGTGTTCAATAGCATGTACTGTAGGGAGCACTGGAGTAATACAGAGGCCGCTCTGCAGGGTGAACAACCAAAGGCCGTTCTTGGCGGGTTCACGACTAGTGGCAGCGCTCTCCGGCTACCAGTACACGCTAAAGGCCTGGAGGAAGGATGTGCTCGAGCTCCTGCTTGACACTAACGCCTTCAGGATGACTTCTGCCTCCCTCACCTACTGGAAGACTATTGTTGATAACCTCTTCACGCACGATAAAAGCATCTTCAAAGAGATCATCGGTCAGTAATGCGTTTCTTATGCTTTAACCTTTATATGTCGTTCTTTTCTTATTGAACCAATTTTTCATCATTTATATTTTTATTACAGTAGATTTTATTTTTGAACTATCATGAACTTGGTCATCTGTTCTTAATCCTAAGCCACACAAGTCTATGTACAAGTTATTAGTTAACTTTAGCCCAAGCAAAACAATAGGGGGTGGCTCTCATGCCATAGATTTAGGGATACATGTTGCTGCAGTTATGTTAGAAGACAGCAAATCCGTTATAATTAAGAGACTAGAGACTCAACTTGCTGCAGACATAGTGTCTCTCACTTGCCACACTCCTTTTGTAAGCGTGTTTGTTGTTGCAGGTCGCGTGTCACTATCACAAGGGGGTTCCCTGCACCTGTTCACCAGTAAGGAGGCCGAGTATGCTAGCCGTGCCAGTCTCCTCAAGCGGCTCGCCTTCACCATCTTTTGCTCCGAACCTGATCAATACAGCAAGTCCTTCCCTGACATCCAAGGTGATCTTTTCGTGCTGCTCGCGTTTTGATCTTTGAGGGCACGGTCTGGTGGTGAGATGCTTTTTCTTATGAATTAAATAATTACAAATGAATTCTTCCTATGAGTGAAATTATTACAGATGTATTAGATCGCATTTAAACTAACAATCGAGGGGCTCTTAGGAGGATTAAAATAGTCACGACGAAAAAGTTATTTTCTTTTCAACCTAATACATAACTTGATATACTGATGCTTGTGTGTTTTTGCAGAGCGTGTGACGGAAGTATCGCGGCTGGGTGAGATGGTGCCTGTGTTGGTAGGAGCGGTACTAAATGTAGTTGCTGTGCTGGTAGTGAGGATGGCACCTCGAGCCATGGTGTCTCTCTGGCCGGTCATCATCACCGAGATGGTCCAGGTCTTCCAGGTCATGGAGCAGCAGCTGCTACGACAAAGTTACGTTTCCAAGTACGTAAACCTCTTTCTTCTAGTGTGTTTGAATCTCCAGTCATTCGTTTAGTTCTGAAAACTAATTATGTCTTCGTTGAACCGTGTTGCTAAAACAGTAAAACAGATTATCGTATTGATTTTGTCTCTCATTTTTTGAGAAGCTGTTAAAAGATCAGTCCCAAAAGAGTTCGCTGAGAACTGCCACGGTAATCACATTCATATTCGAATACCTCAGGATGTGTTGAGGGATCCAGGTTCCGATCAAGAGTTGTATTGCTCTTGCTCTCCTTATGCCTCATCAGTATCTCAGAGTCGTAATTCCCTCAACTGTCTGGAATGGATTTGGTGCAACACGCAATCCAAACTTAATTGTACCAACAGCCAACAAGGAAAGCGCCAAGGACAGGACGGCCGCAACAACAGCAACAACAACCAGGCCATGCAGCCATCTTGGCTTTCTCTCTTCCTGGCGGCCTGCAAGCTGCTCGACCTGCTGCTGGCGCTGCCTGCCCACTCACTGCCCCAGTTCCAGATGTGAGTCTCTCCAGCTAACTGAAGTACTCATCTTCATTTCTCTTGTATTTGATTCTCTAGTCTTGGGGTATCAATATTTCCGGTTATCTGTTCAGTCGAAGATTATATCAAGTGTCTTACATGTTGTTCCTAACATTTGTGTTGAACTACACTGGGTACAACTGTAAATTATTTTACGTTTAACTGCGATATTCTCCCGATCACATCGTGAACTGTCTTAATAAACCGGAAGAGTCTCTATAATAAAACCTCCAAACCTCCCATTCCTCAGGATGCCGCTCGAATTCTAATACCCTAATTCCATTTCTTAGCTTTTGACAGAACATTAAGCTTCTCGTTTCAAATGTATTTCCCGTCGGATAACCCATTCTTTTTGCAGCCTATAATGTTGATGTACTTGTTTTATCAGTTATCTATGGACAACCTCTCGACACTCAGGCTCCTCTTATTCCTCTTCAGATGTTTTCCTTTATTTTGGTTGGAAAAAATGGGAATTTTCCTTATTCTTATAATTAAATAACGTCTCACAGGCATGTATTTTAATAGACCACTTGAGTCGTACGCTGACACTTTTCCTCGAGTTCGGCTCTTTTTATGGCCGAAATGCCTAACGTTTTTTTTTCATACCTGACAATTCGTATTTCCCTCTTTATGAAGAACCCGTTTACTGGGCAATAAATCTTTCTCCGTTTCACAACAATTAATGTAAACAAGGAATGTGAAACCCGCTATCTGGCTTTCGCGAGGTGTGTTTGGGTGAACCTATTGGCTTTCTCTCACCATCTCTTGTTTAAATATTGTCGTCTGCTTAATAATGTTAGACTAACGTTTAACGTTATCATATATAAGGTTTAATTTACCCAAAGTCCATTTTTTTTATTAATTTTCTAAATCTTTTGCGATCTTTTTCCGAATTCCCTATTATTTTTAATTTTTCCCATTTCTTATGACACTTCTCAGTCATGTGGTAGGGTATTCCGCTGTCATGTGGTCGTTCACTCGTGTCATGTGGTCGCGCACTTAACGAATCAATATTTGTGGCGTCCGTCATGCGGTTGTGTCGACGCCTGTTTTCATGACCTGACATCAGGTACCGGTGGGCATTCGTGGGGTCTGGCGAGAGCGGCTGCTCCAGCAACGGCGACATGGCGGTGCCTGGCGCAGCACCGCCTGACTCGACCAACTCAGACTTCGTGCCTCATGTTCGTAGGATCTCGCGACTCATGGCGCTCAGGGTTAGTCTTGCGTTGCTTCGGCGTTTTATTCAGTGATATTATCGGTTGTCCATGTTTTGATATATTAAGTCGTCTGCAATATTTTTAAACTTTCGTGGGTGAATGTAGAAGTAAGTGTTGTGGTGTGGGTGCGTATTGGGGGTGAGCAGTGTTGGTTGGTATATATTTTACTAGGATGTACGCGAAGACCGGAGCAAAGGTAGAAGAGTTGAGCATCAGAAAATTTTTTACGTAGCTCTGATGTGTGGCTTGCTGCTGGCTCTCACTTTTTGAAGAGCTGCTTATGGGAGATAGAAACTGTCACCGAAATACGGGTGGTTACCATAGTATAGACGTACTTGATTGCGTTAGTCCCGAAACGAGGTTTTCACTAGAAGGGACGGAGATATGCGAGTGGATCAGTGTTGCATAGTTTCGTCTTCATGATCTGACTTTCCAATTGTATCCTATAATGTAGCGTGATGAATGCCGAGTTACATTTATATTTAGCTCTCAATTTTGAAATTTCTTCGTACTAAGGTTACACAATTTATCGTACGATAATAGGCTTCACGTTTGGAATTGAATGCATACCTGACAAACAGTATAAATTCCAAAGTATTTTGACTAGTTTTATTATAAATAGATCAATATAAGTATGGACTATTTCATTTTTTAATAGGTTGAAAAATCGTTAAAATTGATATTTGGGTAGCACAACAATTTCCATGGAGATTGGGCTTAAAGTTATACTTGTACATTGCACATTCCTTGTAGATCGTACGCCCGTTGAAGAACCTGAGAAGTTCTTCGATTAATATGCTCATTTTTTTTTATAGTGAGGTAGGTTCTTATTTGCCATATGCTTGTGGCCTACGTATTACGGCAATCGTTCAACCTTAAGTTGATTTACTTATTTACAGAAACAGAATGAAAAAAGCGGAATTGAGGAACGATACAACCCTGTTTCTCTGGACCTGACAACTGGTCATCTGCTACTTGGCGGGGTTTCGTCAATTTCTTCACTGCTGGATCTGGAGCCTTTTTTCCATCGTCTGGCCAACTATTCGTCTCCCTACCTGTTGCATGGGCGTTCCGCTGCTGCCCCCTCAACTGCAACTCAAAATCTGCAGAATATTGAGAAACAACTCGAGAGGAGCTTCATCGAACCTCTCCTAGAAAACCCTTAATCTTCGTTTTTTTTAGTGCACGTAATGCCTCGTACACGTGCGCAGCAGTGCAGGGCTCGCCACCATAGCACAGGTATAATTATCAGTACCTCGGTACCCGACACTGCCTGAATACACCAGTTATTTATTCGCTTCTGCAATAATTGTGATACGTCAGTTTATGCTTCTTTTTTCAAAGAATTTTTTTTCAGTTCTAGGTTAATGGCTTGTGATGCATGTCTGCTATTAATCATCGCTGCTATATAATCATTTGTACAATACTTGTGATATTTCAACAAACTTACTATTTTATATCAGAGAACGATTTAAACTAAGGATAAGCAATTCTGGTGTCTGGAGAGTGTAAAGAAGTCGCGTTTAAAAGATTTATTCTTAGTCTGTTCAGCTAAGAATGTGTAGCTATATTTTTGTTTGAAATCAAGTCATTAATCAGTAGTGTTTGTTAATCCTTTCACTATAGATGAGTCATTTATTTACTCTTAAGTGAGACAAGTTCAGGTATGTTAATTTTATGCTTTGAATTACGTCGGGAAGGTCGGTGCCGTGTTTCAACTTGTATGTCTCAGCGTAGCCTTAATGTAATGTGTACGATTAAGATACCTACGACTGATAAAAAAACATTCCTTTGTATAGGGGGTTTTGTCCTTCCTATACAGTTATTTTTAGTTTTTTAATAAAGTGCACACTCGTGCTCTACTGCGGCTATGTAGACCTTTGAATTTTGTTGCTGTAGAATTTGACACTTTTCTTTTAAATTTTGTACGACATTTTACGTGCCTGTTGGGGTGTCGCTCTCATACAAAATTGCGAATTATTGTTGGAGTAATGATCACGGTATCGTTTTGATCAAAATATGTTATGATAAACTTGAAATTCGTTTTCGTTTTGCCTTGTAGCTGCGGCACAACGCGAGAGGGGTCTTGTGTTTTCCAACAAAGACCAAGGCTGTGCTGTCTCTGGTCCAACCATGACAGACAGACGGACTTGAGAGAAACCAGACTAACTAGGATGGCTTTACAGGCAACACATTAACGACTGGTTCTGCAATGGACACACTATGACCTCTCTCTCTCTCTCAGATTGATGAAGGCGAACAGGGGCCTAGATCCGCCGGCCAGCTTGACGGTCGGACGTAGCATGAGTTAGTTGATGGGCAGATGGAAAGATAGGGGTTGCTTCGACGCTAGTGAAGCGCTCCCCACTAATCATGTCAATACGTGAGATAATTTCAATGCTGAAAAATGCGAAACTTTCACAAAATGAACAATCTCCACTATTAACCCAGATAAGTATGAAAGATCGCTGTACATATATCGCTCAAATGTCGATGAGTCTCATGAACTACGTAACAGCGAGTATGTTAATGAGTTGAAAATCGGAAAAACAAGTTAGACAGAAATACCCTGATAAAAAATCGACCGGGATGTTGCGTATATAATACAGTAACCTTCATGGAATGAGAGAGAACACATCTATGAGGTCAAAAACTCGTCAAAACGTAAGACCCAAACAGCAAACGATGCTAAAGTTACCTTGAAGTTGAAAATTAATCGCCTTCTGCTCTTAGCTGAATCATGTATTTCTCTACATTGAGGAACACAAGCTTCGACACTGTAAGGAAAAAAGTAATTAAATTATTCAAAAAGGGCTCAATGAAACGTCTATAAAGTGTCAAATTTTCCAATATTCATCCGTTTACGTACATGAATACGTAGTTTAATGTTAAATTATTATAATCGCTATACGAAGTATGATCGTCAGCTAGACGTGACGGTAGCATGCTAGGGCAGGTGAACGTAACGCGCCATAATCGAGTCTTTCTCAGCTCTCTACTCTCTTATGAACAGATCACAGCGCGTCATTGTGTGGGAAACAGAAATAAAAAATTCAAAAGAAATGTGTTTCATAGTTGTGTCGATAAGCCCTGAATCTCAAGTACTTAAAATTCGCTGAAGTAGCTGACCGATATTACGAAAATTTTAATTAAACTGTTAATCTATTATCTTTAATCGACTTACCATACTTAAAATGAATACAAATGTAAATAGTTGTTCTTTTTAACAGAAAATACGTAGTTTCGAAATAAAGAAACTGTGATTGTAACGATGCGAATAAACTATCGCTGTGCTTAGCACCGAAACCGTCTAGTAAAACAATTACATACAAGGAAGTAAATGCAACAATAAGTGGCTGTGGAGCGCTAGCAGTTCTTAGCAGCACACTATGTCATTACAGCCATACAATCATCACATGTCATTATATATCATTATAGCAATACAATCACCTGTTCTGAGCAGTTCCACATGGCGTCCCCGACACTGACCACTCGAAGTCGATTGAGGCATAGTGGGTGTCATGAACAAGCAGCTCTCTCCCGCCCTTTGTAGTACAAGTACAGCTGACGCCAGTGCAGAACACATTTAACTTAGTCCTGGATAGTGATTATTATTACAATGAGATGTTAAGTAAAGAAGAAACACACAAATAATTTTCAGCATCTCGATGTTAAATTAAAGGCTTCATACTAATCTAAAACAAAAATCAGTTCACTTGTAATCTAGTCATAGTAAGTTAAAAATAAATGAATACTCTTATTCAATACGGAGCCATGAATAAACATGTTTTGCAAAGAGTACTTGGATTTTTTATAGCATACGGAAGAATTGTATTGAGTGAAAATTATTTGAAACTTCCACTTTTTCTGAACGAACACTCAAATTTGTAACCAGTGACTCAGGGCTCACAGCAGTACCAGAATCAAGTCTCATACTGCTGAACGGCTTGCAGAACACAACCTTAGCAACACACCAAAGTACAGCAGTAGTTTACCATCAGCTGGTGATGGAGTATTCAAGTTTATCCGCACATTAGCTTTCTCATCATGGGCCCGCTCCGCCCAAAGATCACAAGTACAGAAAAGTGTCATGGCTCATTAATTTTACAACACATAATACTCGTCTGAAAACTGTGACTATCAACTTCCCCATCGAGTGCTCCAAATGCCTTGATGCAACGCATGTGAAACAGTACTTCAAAATAGACACTGACAAATTTTACGACCGATTTTCCACTCTGCTCACACTACAGACAGGATGTAAACACTTAGTGCTTCAACACGACAGCAAGGATTTCAATCTATAATAAAATATAAAAATATAGAATAAAGGTACGCTGACACCATGGTTATTAATGAAAACATTAAGATTTTGCAAAGTCTAGAAATAGAGAGGACTTTGTATATAATATGACTATGCAGAAGCAGGAACACCCCACGTTACTTAACATATGAAGTGCAAAGTCAGTTACGTGCATGATTGTATGGAACATAAATATTTGCACATTAATTTTTTTACTAGACATTAGTTTATTGATAACCAATGATGCATAAGAGAGATGAGTATATTAACGCTCAAGTTCAGAAAATTGCGAGAGTTTCACGGCGCTGTGTAAGTGACTGCTAGCAGTTGGACGGCTGCGACTTGAGTGACAACCCAAGAATGGACCAAACGGCTGATACCTGTTCGTCAATTCTATTCTACTAAGTCTCCGCGAGTTTCCTTATTTCAGCTTCGCTAGACATATCACATTGTCGACCTATAATAATAGAGTGCATAGTAAAATTGTTTAATTAATAATTAGTTGTTCTACATAAGATTGCTGTGTCAATACAGGAACGCATTTGATATTAACCACTAACTAACTTTGATACTAACTAAGAACTAACCGCACAGTTTATACGTATGCTCTCGTATTGGCATCACAATTATTCAGAATGTTTTCCATGTTCCAATAAGACTTTGGAAATAGCTATTCTTTGGTAGACTAGGAGAAACATTCTAAACTCTAATTGGAAAATCAAGAAATTGTTTTATATAAAAAACACCTGAATAAGTATATTAGCGCTCACTAGTTTCCATAAATTTAATAATGCTACTATCGCTGTAAAACCCTGTATGAAATTTTACTTGCAACACTAGGATGCAAAGTTTCAGCGTTTCGTCTACCACAGCCATCGATAGAAAAAACAGCATCTTATGAACAGGGAAATATAAAATGCGAAGACGAACAACAGGAGCTAGTTGTGCCAGAGGTTGTAGCGTGGACCTCCAGCCTGCTCAGCGAGCGACTGCAGATTCCTATAGGAAACTCAAGGATCCTAAGAGACCAACAAGAACAGAGACTTCAGCTTCAACCTCGAAAAGGATCTCTAAAAGTTTACATCCTTTTCAAAGGGACACTATATGCCTAAAACCTACTGAAATACTTGCTCTTCAGCACAACCCTTTGAGGAACTCGAGGACTACTTGGCAAACAAAATTGGTAATGTAAACCATGTTTCAAAAATTACTAACATATCGCTAGATAAGCTTCAAAATGACTTCTAATTAGTTCAGAACACTAAATTCGCGTGACATTGACCTCAGTGATGACCATAACAGTAAATTACGCCCCATCTCCATCGTTAGTCATAAAAGCTCTCAATAAGTTGACAGTAGTTAGAGAATTGTTTTTGAGAATAGCGTTCACCGAGAAGTGTGATACACTAAATTGGACTCTTGTACGTATCAACAATTTACTCCAGGGCGTGATTTGAAACCTCTCAAAAATGAAGACAAAACGAAGATTATAACAAATATTAAAAAACTTGAATTGAAGAACACGTTACGACCCAGGCTCATAAGGCAATGAACAATTGATGTGATAAACCACGCCAATACGCGGACCATATATGTCCGGCCATCCTCGAAAGACTTTCTCACACCTTTTATCCTACTGTCAACAATTGCAAATTTTACATGCATGAACATCGCTTTTGAAATAACGTTAGTGCCAGTATTTAATCCTAAATATACGACGGTACTCGGTCTAATACAATTCATTGTAACTCAGTTGTTTTCACGCAGTAGTTCCAAGACACACTAAATGCTGATCACATGTATAGTCTAGTACATTCAATGAAATACAACAAAGAACTAGAGAAAGCAAATAAGGTTTCTTTTCGTCTTCACTTCAGCAATAAAGTATTAAAAAAACACATAAGGCTACTTTAATAAGATTACAAAGGTCATAGTGACGCACCGCAATCCAAATCAGACATGAAGTATAATAGTAACATCGCTAGCAACACTCACTAAACTTACGGAGAAGTAGGCACTTGGTGGTTCCTATGATAATGCAACACTTTTATAAGACTACTATTACTGCAGCACCGAACAGGGTGACCGGTAGTTCATGTTCATTTTTCGTTCGCGATTCAGTATGTTGTACACGCATGTCATAAATACTCTTGAAATAAATGCATACAAGTTATTCTGTAAAATAATAATAAATTTTTTCTAGAAAAACCCACTGAGTAAAAAAATAATATCTTAGTTACGGAGGAGTTTTATTATCATAACTAAAAGTACAATCACTGTGCTTGCTCATAGACGGTTTTAATAGCAATGGGAAATATCTCCAAGAGACGGGAAACAAAAGAATAGTAATAAGAATGAAGCACCGAATATACTCGTGCAGGCGACACAATGAAATATTTTTAAAATAGTATAATGGGAAATACTTAGAAAAGAGCGCAGTTTCAGTAAGTAAAAGATAACAATATGGTTTCATGCAAATACTACCCACAAAGATTTAGTTAATGAATTATTATACCTAAGTAACCGTACATATATTAAACAAATGCGGAGAATGGATGAGATATTATTATTATATTTCTGGTTTAACCACCGCAACCACAACATAAACGATCTCAGCAGTGATGCACGGTATCAAGTGACAGAGACAATTGCTAGTACATCCTGGGGTGAATTTTTCTGAAAACGGGCAGACAGTGTCGAAGCTTTGAAGGCTCAATTTTAATAAGGAACATTGCAATGTAGACGGTTGCTAATAGAGGCTCCCTGCAGTGTACCTTGCCTCCAGAACAAGCATCAGTAAAACAGAAGACCAAATCCCCCACCTTCAACTTCATTAAGGCAACATCCAATTCGCTTCATCTGACTTCGCAGGTAGAGAGCGAGTCTCTAAAACACGACATCTTAGACGCCAAGTCCTTTTTATTATTATTATCATATTCCTAGTTGAACCACCACAGAAAGTCCCTTCTAACTCATCGTTATTCGAATAGCGGCGTACTCAAAACAACGCGCCCTCGCCATGAAATTCTTTTCTTTAATCTCGCATTTTATCCGTACTATTAAAGCACCGGCTACGATTTCACTTCAACGAAGATAACTTGAGGTATAACCAAACCGACGAACCTCAAAACCATTCGAGTCAAGCACACTTGACGTTACGGAAATTTTACCATTATGAGCTGTTGCATTAGATTAATAGTAAAAAGAAAATAAGATTGATTTCAGAAAACTTCACACTGATGCTACACGTATCTACGAAATTCTGTCTTCTTTTCTACTATCGTTCAGCTTTTAGAATTTTTTATAGTAAAAGAATTTCATTGCTGTAGATAGAAATCTTATTAGCATTGATTAATTCAGAGCCAACCAAACATTTCCGTCCACAGAAGGCAATTATCCCCATAAAACTCGAAAGATTTAATAATAGAACAGCGATATTTCAAGGGAAGAACTAGATTAAAAAGCTTCGATTGAGACAGTCTACTGGCGCCAGCTGATGAGGAAACGATGGCCAAAAATAAAATCATCGAAACACAGGCACTAGAACAAGTAGCCAATATATCCGGGACTTACTCCCATGCAAGAGAGAAAGAGAATAAAGAAAGATGAAGCCAACATCTGAACTCACAAAAGACTTCTGCAACAAGCATTGCTGACTCCGCTGCGGCGAGCAGCAAACAAATTGTCTGAGTCCTGAATCTTACAGGCATGCTGACGAGGAGCGACACTCTTCCCGCATTCAATCCTTAAACTGCTTAATTTTCTCCCTCTTGAGGAGTACTCGTAGTTTCTGACTCCTTCAGAAGGGTGAGACCACAAAGCGTATGATAATCGAGTGTCGCCACAGTCAGCATACATGCTCCCAAGTTGACATAGGTACACTTAGCGTACATAGAATCAATACTGAGACACTAAAAGGGTGATAGCAACAATATTAAGACACTAAGGAACGATAATGTCAAGACGCTAAGAGACAATATTATTTAGCTGGTGATATTATTACTGCTGATTCTGGCCACACGTTTTCTGAGCACCACATGTTGGTCTCAGACTGTGAAAAGTTTAGGACATCAAGGAACGATAGTAACTATATCAAGACAAGTTAAAGGACGATAGTAACTATGTTAAGATAAGTTAAAGGACGATAGTAACTATATTGAGACACCAAAGGACGATAATAACAATATTACGACACCAAAGGACGATAGTAAAAGAATTAAGACACCAAGGGACGAGGGTTACAATATCTGAAATTTATGACACTTAGAAAAATGTTATTTTCTTCGTGCAACACGAAAATTAGCTGTTAAGAATAGAGAAATGAATTTCAATTAATTTATTAATTTTACCAAAAAAATTACACTAAAACTGCAGAAAAAAGTTAGAAGTGATTTAGGCACTTACCATTGCAAGAGAGATGATCCATTACACAGGTCAATGGTTGATCCCACTTGAACAGAACAAGCATGTACACATATGCTGCGGAAGCTAATGAAACGGCGTGCCAATGTCACTATTAATTAAATGGCTGTAGATAGACCAAAGCACTAACTTGTCAGAGCTGGGTTAGATGCAATACTCTGTGCTAATTAAAAATATCAAGTAGAGGTGGATGACCTAAGACTTAATGAAGGATCCCTAAATTCATCTCTTTAATCCCAGTATTCAATTCCAATAACATCGTGTTGTCAGTCGCCATCGTTTGAAATCCGACTACAATTATCATGAACAATGCCTTTAGTGAATGAACAATCACTCGACACTTTATTTCTTGTAAATTTCTATTCAATTTTTTCCCATCCTGTTGAAACAAGAATTCTTAACTCTAGGAGGTTTTCGCTTGACCAACCACTGAAGTAGACACCACAAACAAACCAAACAGTCCTACCGTATCATGTTTCTTTCTTAAAGCTACATACTCAAGCTTGACCCATTAATTCAACACCCTAAATTCCAATTACATTAAGTAACATTTTTTCCCAGGCAATAGAATAATTTTTTAAGTATACAGGAACGCTCTAAAAAAGTGAGAACGAGTTTTGATATAAATCAAGACTATTTTGATCACATCTATGGCTAAAATACGTTAAGAAAAATTGACTGAAGTCGCACGACAAGCCAACATGAAGGTATCTCTACACATAATAAAATCCAATATGTATGTATGTATATTTATTTTGTGTTCTACCTGACTACTGGTTTATAAAGCTGGAATCAATTGAAAATGAGGCATTACTAAGGAGCTGAAATAAAGTGTTTATCCTCAGCCAATTATTGACTTCTCAATGGAACAGGTATACATGAATTGTAAACATTGTATTGTGGATACCAAAGGCACAGGATTACTATAAATATGCCATATTTTCCATTATTAGCATTCTTTCTCTTCAATGTGGAAACTCCTTCTCAAAGCCTGCATCCACTGGTAAATCAAACAAAAAAAGGTAAAAAAATACATGAATTTTTTCCAGTGTGTGCCTACTAGTTATCAATAAAGAGCAAATTATGCAATATAACATTAAAATTATGTGAAGTATCAATATGTGCGACTTAAACCAACAGCGTAATAGCAACTGATTTTGAAAAGGTACACTTGGAAAATGACTTTAATCAACATCATTAACATTAAAATTACTTTTTGACATTTTTGACTTCTTGGAGGATTTAGTACGATGAGTAGTAGTCTGCACAGGAACCTGGGTGACAGCTGCAGCAGGAATATCCTCTATGGGATGAAGACAGGCACTCAACAAATTAGACTGATGACGATTCAGGCTCTGCATCACAAGCTTCAAATCCTCGTTGCTGATCCATGAAGTGTCATTTGGGCCACACTGGCAGCCTTTGTTTACCTTTTCATGTGGTGGACCTGCAATAGTCAAAAATATGAATACATGATGGTATAAGATATCTTCTTTTATTGAAGATGTGTTTACAAATGGTAATACCTTAGACTTAGATTTGAGGGCCAGCATTTGGCTGGGGCCTTCATAACACCCTTTCATTTCCTCCAATACACACACACATACCACCTAATGAAATGGTTTACTTACTTGTAGTAGTAGTAGTAGGATCAATGCTGGGTTCCTTTCTTTCATCACCAGCTACATCACTTGAGTTAAATTCTTTACTCTCATGTTCTGAATCCTCTGCATCCATGGAGCAGTTAGACTGGCCACTTGCTGGACTTGTATTCTCTTTCATATTAGATGACGAACCATCTTTACTGACAAGACCAAACTGAAATTCCTTATTATCTGCATTTTGCTCATGCAGAATCTTTTCTTTTAAAATCTTTTCTTCTATGAGTTTGCTGTGAAGCTTTCTATTCATTTCTTGTAACTCATTCACTCTCTTCTTGAGTGATTTTACTTTTAATTCCAAGTCTTTGTTATCCTCCTCTAATGCTTCACAAGCATAAGTTAATGAAAATATGTGCATATACATCTTCAACATGTGTAAATACTGCAATGCAATTTAGAACAAATCTGAAAAACAATCCAATCACAAAATAATCAATATATTTTTACATAAGGGTCTTTACAAAACACACTGGCAGTAATCTGAAACAAAGGAAATAAACCTTAAATAAAAAACTGCACAGTTAACATACATAATATTTTACATACATAAAACAAGCAAAACTTAGATCTGAACACCAGCTTGTAACTTACAATTTTAATTTGCTCTGCTAGAAGAGAGAAAAACAAAATGAATGCATCATAATTGCTGTTAGTGTAGTCACATTTCAACCCAGTCAAACAATTGACAAAGCAAGTGGGTGTGCAACAATATTATCAGCATGTCATTTCAGACTTTGTTGCAGAAGACTGTCATAAGCTACTGGAAGAGTACTTTAACAAAAATAACCATTTGATACCCTACTTTCACTGATAAAGTATCAATACTAGAATACAACAAAATATAGCAACATTAATTAGACATTCAGTCCATTCTTGGGTTACTATCCTAGTCTGATGCTGTCTAAAGTTAAGCTGAAGTTCTTGTTTATATCTTGAATCAGTACTTTAAAATACTAGGCAACTTTATCAGTAATTTATAATAGAATGTTTTATAATACTAAGTTTAATTGAATGTTGAATCAGTACTTTACAACACTAAGTGGGGTTCCTCATCCAATATTTATTTGTAAAGATACTCTTGAATGTGTTTACAGTGCCAGCAGAAATGATATTTTTGGGCAGCTAATTCCAGGTTTAAGTCATTTTAATTGAAAAAAGTTTAGTCTGGAATGTCTTGGTGCTTATTATTAGCTTTTCACCATTATTTCCAGTTCTCACATTAACATATATGTTGAAAAGCTCTTCCAGAGTAACATTGGTAGATATATTGAGATAGTAATAGTTCTCAATAAGTATTCTATGTATCCTTGCAGTCTTCCCAGGCATACTTGCAAACACATTGGCTTATTTCCAACAATACCTCCTTATGGCATTTACTTTTATCAGTATCTTCATTTTTCTTATAAATTGTCTTTTCTTTACTTGCTATACAACCAAATAAGGCTCTGAGACTGATTATTGGCAGCTATTACAGAAAATAAGAAAACATTTTTATATACTCTGAGGAAGAGAGTTATATTATGTATAATCAATTGCAACTAGCTTTCCCTGTCAAGATCACAGGAGATAAACATCTGCTGACACACTGGCTTTACTGTAGCCCACAGTACATCTGCTGATGCCTACACTGGCTTAACTATAGTCCACAGTACATCTGCTGATGCCTACACTGGCTTAACTATAGCCCACAGTACATCTGCTGATGCCTACACTGGCTTAACTATAGTCCACAGTACATCTGCTGATGCCTACACTGGCTTAACTATAGCCCACAGTACATCTGCTGATGCCTACACTGGCTTTACTATAGCCCACAGTACATCTGCTGATGCCTACACTGGCTTTGGTATAACCCACAGTTAACAAGTAGGCAGAGTAAGCTGCTCTTAACTGCTTCATAATAAAGTACATTAAAAAAATACTTTCAAAAAAAGCTACTTCACTCTTCTCAGCTATATAAAGAAGGGTACAATATACCACTTTCACAAACATATAACAAGTATCTAAACATTACTAATTTGATTAAATTTACATCAAATTAAATTAATCCTATAGATCATAACTCTAACAGAAACTCTCACATATCCACTACTAGATGTTTCAAGTCTTTTAGCAACATTATTCTATCAGACTGTCTTATTCTATCTTAACAATATATTCATCTATTTCTCCTGCCAGTTTGCTCTAAATACAAGAGTCTAGGTCTACTAACTGCAAAACTTGTTACAGTTTAGCAAGAAAATAAAATCAGAAGCATGAAAATATGCACAACCAGCACCACATTTCAGCACAATTTCAACTAAACATCATATTTGTTTATCTTCATAAATTTTTTCAGCCACCTTCAAGCCACCATTTTAAATGTTATTTATAATTTGCAGTGTTACCATTGCATCATGTATATAAATCATGATTAAATTTGCACAAGACAGAACCACCACATCAAAAATTTTACAAAGGCATCCAGAAATAAAATAAAAGTAATTTTTTTGAATAGTACCTCACCCACATAAATATAACTAACATTCTACAAAATTATTTAAATCATTTATAATTTTGGAATAATTTTAATTTTTTTAGTGCAAGCAACATCTAATATCTTGGTTTACATATGAATATTCCACTGCTGAATACATAGGAAATTTAGCAAAAAATTGCTCAGAGTTAAATCAAGACATTAATTTACTGTCCGAGCAGCGCAATGAGAGCAGACTATATTAACAACTTAACCACAGTACTCCATCTTATGAGTCATAACTCGCCATTACTTGTGGTACGTTTGGAGCTTGCACTTCTCTCTAGTATTGCATTCCATGCTCACTTGAAAATAAGCACATACACAGTAATAAATTTCTAATTTATTTAAAAAACTTTATTACATAAAAATATTTAATTGTATTCTGCCTATTTTGACGTAATCTTGCAAGTCTTCACATATTTGAAATCAATTAGTATTGATTATATGAAATGACAAACCAATATTTCATCTATGAATCAGGTCTGCCCTGTATTACTTATCACTTTAAAATGACTGAAATAATAAAGAAATAACTGGAAATAATAAAGGCAAGAACGATTTAAGAGAAGTGATAATGTTACTGTTCAACGCACTGCATTTACCAGCACCACCGTCACTCCCTCCACTCGTTCGTACGTGAATTCAACGAGTATCGTTATCGATATCGAACAGCGTTACCAACTTACCACTCACCAAAAACAAATACAAATAATGCGCCGAAAAAGAACCAGATATGTACTAAAAGCCTACCTGTTAGAAAAATGGTCTAATTGTTAATTTAGTGATATTATTTTCATTCTGATAAAATGTATACAGAATTTCATAAGCACTTACCTAACAATATATATCCTTAAGGTGAATTTTGTACATATTTTTATCATTTACATTTTTTCCTTTAGTATTCATTCGTTTTTCTTCATTATGGATGATTTTGCTTGAACATCCATGATGGCCTGTTGATCTGTTCCATGACTTCCATCCGCTTTTTCTTTGATTAGTTGAGGGTTCACCTTCCGCGAAGGAGGTGCCTTTTCTTGCATTGGGTTGTTTAGTGCGTAGACGGTTGGGCACCGTTTCTGAATTCAACCGAATAGTGAGCTTGTTTTTGTGAAAGTAACATGGGAAAATATGTGCATCCCACACCATGAGGAATGATGTAATACTGTTAAATTAGTCATGAATTGCAAAAGCTCTGAAATTTGGTATGGTCGATCACGTCATCTAGATTACAGATAGAATGCCAGAATTGTGGCATGCTTTTTGTTGAAGCAGGAATATCTTTATAATAACGAAATAATCTCCAACCACCGACTAGCAGATTAAGGGTGTTTTTTTGGTACAATTGATGGATAGTTTGATTCTATGGGTATGATCTACTCAGGAGATTTATTGACATCTTCGCTACTCATGGATCAAGTATTTTCAAAAGAGCGGTTACCCTTTTTCCATTGGGAGGATGGTGCACTTCTATTTGAGATCAAAATCCTGAAGAGTACTTTCACATTCTTCGGATAAGAGGTAAGCTCTAACAGCATCAAATCTCGTGTCAGTAGAGTGACAGGTATTAAATAATGCCTTCTCCCTCAAAACTCACGCTGGTTGGTAGAACTGGAGCTCCAAACAGGATTCTAAGTGTGATGACACTCAGCCCACCAGCCTGAACTCCAGCTCAAAACTCACGTGTACTCCGTTGTTTCACGGGCATGCTTCATTTCTTGCACCTAATGACAGTCTCTTTTGCATATATTGTTGTTGGTCTTACTAAGCTTTTGCGTAATCACCCTGCAGTAAAAAAACTACCTTCGACTGAAACCCCTGAACAATCTTCTTTTTTAGAGCAATCATATTTTAAAATTTTAGTCATTAGAGGATTTCAAGGCAAATGGTTTGAGAACTTCCGATCAAATTGTGTTATTTGCTTACCTTTAATTTAAATTAGAGAATCAAAATTTATTTTGGCGACATTTGTCTTCAGACGTTAGCTTTATGATACGAATACCGACGCATAATAATACATGTCTTCCATACTCTATGACAATAAAGTTGTTTATCTCTTGATACATCTTCAACAACTAAAGCAAAATATTTTGCATTTTTTAGCATTAAAAAATAACGTGATTCTTATCAACTACTTGTATTAATTTTTTGTGTTGTTTACTTACTACGGTTACTGTATGTCCTGCTATTATTATTCTACTGTTTGTTTTTAATTTTTCAACACTCCAAGATAATCAAACATAAGAACAGTTATAGACTTGCCTATTTATGCATTCCTACCGATAAATAACTTCAATCATAAAGCATTTGAGAGTTTAATGTTACATGTATTTTTCATTTCTTTCTGAGCTTGAGCAATTGAAGAGGTCAACAGGCAAAAGTTCTTGTAAATCCCGCCATTTAGTCCTTGTATTATAAATCCCGCCATTTAGTCCTTGTAAATCCTATTCTCATCCTTCATGACAATTGGCATTATTTCTCCTACCTGTTAAAAAGAGTTTCATAAATAACTTCTAAGTTTCTATGTATACACTTTGGTTTTTCTTTTCTCGTAAGCGTTATCAAATGATATATTTTCATCATATAAGCAAAATTGCAGCCATCGTCTGTTTTTGAATACTAATACGTGTTCCGTGACACTATGATTTCAATACATTCACTCTTTTCATTAAGCTCTGGTGATTTTTTCACGGATGTTAAGTCAACTGCAAGATTCATTGGATTTCCTGTTGAAAAAGATTAAACTCAGAATTAACAACAATAAATCTACTACTAGTGCATTCGAAAATATATCAGTCCACTCAATTTTCTTTTCGAGTATGTATCATTTTTCTTATGATTAACCAAATTACAAGTTATTCATATTCTTTTTAGTGATAATTAAAAAGAGTAAGATCATGACAATATGGAAATTAAGTCATATTTACTACCCGAGCTCTTTCAATAAATCTTCGGATAATCGAACTGAGTGAGGAGGATTATTTTCGTGACTGAAAATGACTTTCATTCTGTTGATTGGATAGGATTGTTTTCTAAACAAAGCCGCTTTCATATGATATGATGTCTTATAATACCTATATTTACTTCTCAATTGCTTTTCAATTTAGTGTAAATCAATAAAACAGCCTTAGTCCTACCAGCAGATAAAAATGCATTAGAGTATTTGAGTAACAACTACGGTTGTTTGAACTTAATATCCTTTTGAGGTTTAAGTAAGTGAGACAACGCCTTTTTGGTTTACCTACACGATCTCCAAAACTGACTCAACATGGAGGTATAAATCTTCATAACTGACTCGTTCTTTTCAACTGCATCGGTTTCATAGAGTAATCGTGAAACTCAGATGTCTTTTTAGTGAAAGTTTTGTGTAAACTCGTGGGCGTGAAATTTCAGGATTTCCGATAAATTCAACTTTATTTGTCATCCGTTCACTTGTTGCCATTTTGATTACATAATAATTTGAAATTCACTTTTTGAATTGTAGTTTCTTTTTTCAATGATAGTTCATTTTTGCCAACTTATATTTCGATTTTTACACGTAAAGAAGTTTTCAACGAATTTCACTGAGTTCAATTTTTTATTTCTTTACTACATTGTGAGCAAAAACCTGAGAATGTTTGGTCTTATACTTCCAGTTACAAGCTATTTTATTTCTGAGTTCTACTTTCTCAGTTCACAAAATAGACATCACTATGATCATGCTTACATATTCTAGCGGAATTACATATTCCACTAGTAGCCTTATGGAATATATATATTTAAGTTATTCGTTGACTCTTTTGTTTGTCTCTTTACTAATTCTTCATTGAAGAGCGAATTTAGAAGTATCACCTCACATTATATTATTCGAAGATTTATGTTCAGTTTTCTTTCACGTCCTTTAGTTAGAATAGAATGAGGCTATAGGAACGAACCTTCTGGCCCATTCTTGGGTCGGATAATTACTTCGATAATTATTCGGTTGTTTACCCAAGTCCCATGCCGTAATGGATAATGAAGATTCATTGGATTCATTGCCAAATAAGTTTTGAGCCAAGCTCTTAAAAATCAACAAGTAGTTTTTGCTTGATTTTTTAATAAACGCGCTGTTTTATGTTCATGCCACACACCTCGCATAATTACTTCCACTCCTTTGTTTTCATAAACACGTTTTTCTTTCTACTCATGCCACACATCTTTCATAATTACTGTCCTTCCTTTGTTTTAATGAACACGCGTTTTTTATAACACATCCCTCTCACAATAGCTTCTGCTTTTTTTTATGAATGAACTATTTTCTGCTCATGCCACATATCTTTCATTACTGCTCTCCATCCTTTCCGACACTCCCACTGCTAGAACTTCTCTTCATTATCCATACTTCAGTATCGCGCTGTCTCATGTTTCACGGTGATATGGACATGTTAGTTATAACTTATTCTGCATTACGGCATTTATTTTCAACGTTTTAATGTCACTTGTTTATTATTGTCACGTTTTATTTATTTTACTTTCTTATCTTTGTTTTGCTTTTGGATTTACGAACTTGTTTACATTGTGGTATTTCCAGTCCATGCATTTTTTACCGCTTAAGAACTACGAGAAAAAAGGCTTTTGAATATATAACGTTTCATATGTCTCTTGTAACTCTAATGGAAATAAGTAAACTGTATTTCTTTCTTTCTTCCTTCATCCACTGCATCATTACTATTAGTGCTCTGACCAGATTTTGCTACAATAATTGTACTTTTAGATGGGATGTATATAGAAGATGAACAGTCAGAGGTTGCAAACAATTATAAAGTATAATAAAATGAATTATTACGCATTGAAGTATCTCTTACCGATTACATTAGATATTACTTTAATAAATATATTTAGTTGAAAACTTTTTTCCATAAAATTCATTATTAAATTTTTATGAACCTGATATTTCATTTAATTTCATTTTTTTGACATAACATACGCACATATGTTAGCAATTTTTGGCCTAAACGTTTAATTTGAAGTTTCAGTTAGTTATATGAAGTTAGAATACCTACTCAGCCCGGACTACATCATTCACAACGATTACATTACATTTGCTGCTGCTGCTTCACTCGGCTACATGAAAAAGTGAATACGCTTTACTTGCTTTTTGTGTTACTTTTATTAATTCGTCACTCTTCCTCAGAATTACTTTTCCACTGCCATCAAACGTACCTTAAGCTCACTCTGTTATAATGGAAACCAGTGACCCTATGATTTATTTTCATGAATATATTCACGTGAAATACTCTTGGAAACTCGCTTGCACTAACTTTTCTAATCAAATCTCAAGGAAGCCGCATGCCTCCGTCTGGCCAACCATACCCAAGCTTACCTTTATTCTCCTCACGTACGTGGGTAGCCCTCACTTCAACCCCTCCTAACTCTGAAGTTACTGGCCAGGTATTCAAGTTGTCATGCAAGTCCACTGGAATCTTTTTTCAAAACAAAACAAAAACAAAACAAAAACGTATATTTCCAATAAAGTTGGTACATAAGAAATGTATCATCATTGGTTTTTAAAAATGCCTTATCATAAAATCCTTAAGTGGTAGGTATTCTATTCATAGTATCATAGATGATAGAACAGCAGTACCTACGGGTATACATAAACATTCACATCACGTTATACATGAACGTTAAATAATATACATGGGGAAACAAATGAAACTTCGCTATTTCAGTGATGACTTAAGAGGTAATCGTTGGTGATACATATAAATTCTGACGTGGTAGATATTATACGCATTTTAGGTGATAAGCGAAATATTTTCTTTAGGTACAGATTAGATTTGACATCATTACATTCAACTGAATTGGATGTTTAACATCCGAGAAATACCGAAAAAGGAAAATTATGAGAGCGAAAACTTAAAACATAAAGTTGTGATTGTTATTAATTGAAATTGTAATTTCTAATTACTGGTTGACCGTATGGTATGGCTACACAAATGTTCTTGGTCTGCGTATTTTAGTGGCTTCCCTTGTTATACGCAAAGTTGCCTCGTGAAAGCATCCTTCCATGTATCAGAAAACTCTTGATTTTAATCGGTCCTAATTAGTAACACTTATTATATTTTTTACACTGAAGATGGTTTGTCAAGTTTGCTATGTATTTTGTCGGTCTCTACAATGATAAACACACCATAGCTATCTTCAATGACCGTCCATTAATAAATAACGTCCCTTCCTCTTCCACTCGGGCCTCTGAAATGTGATAAAATGCTCCCCTGCCCCGTTCTATACCCTTATTCACGTATGTCTGCTTAACAACATCTTGTGTCAAAAATAATGAACTACCTCAGAAATTTTCATTTTTTAATACAAAGCATTTATGCTCAACTTCTCTGGTTTACATCAAACTCTTCAGGAGTCTGACACTCATATTCATGTTCATTTACGATCCTTGCACTGATTCTCAGTATATGTACTCTAAATCCTTCATCAGAACGAAAACCCTATGTGTGATGCATCCGGATATCAGTTACATATTTGAAATATTCAGCAACTATGAACAACCTAAACGGCACTAGAATAGAATAGAATGAGGCTATAGGAACGAACCTTCTGGCCCATTCTTGGGTCGGATAATTACTTCGATAATTATTCGGTTGTTTTTACCCAAGTCCCATGCCGTATTTCTAGCCACGTCAACCATGTCGGCAGCGGGATTCGAACCCGGGTCTTCCCGCTCGAAAGCAGACTCGCTCACCAGTCGACCAAGCTGGTGACACGAATCACTTTCAAGAAAAACCTTAATTGGGATCCTCTGTGTTAAAAATAAGTGCTAATTGACCCACACCAGTACGAGGTTTGAAGAAGACAGCCTATTTTCCGAATGATGATAAAAGATTTATCGCAAATTTGTCAAAATTTACAAATTTGTCATTTGTCATACATGCTTTTTAAAATTTTTGATCTATTTTCTTTTCAGTCCTTAAATTTTCATTATTCATTTGTTTCCGATCTCTCTAGTGACCTACACAGTTGATTAAGACTTCAGTATACCTAAGAACTGTTGAATTGTGCAAGCATAGATTCGATACCTCGCTCGCTTGTGACTTCTTACTGTTGGCGTATTCATATTCATGGAGCTAGAGGGTGGAAGTACGTCTTGTGTTTGTATCATAATGATAGTGAAACTTTACTAGCAAGAGAGTTGTAAATCATTTTCTTACGGATTTATGCGCTCATTTGAAGAAAGCTTACATTCCGCTGTAGGGGAAGAACAAACGGGCATTTTACCGTAGAAGAACTGTAGATATATCTCTATTCAACGACACTATTTCAAAAAATGTATTTCACAAGTACTTTGTGAATGGGAATTCTAAAACGGAAGTGAAAGTTATAAACATAACAATATAAATTACGACGTGCCTCACTTCATTGATACCATATTATAGACAGTGACAATGAACATCTAAAATAAAAATTTCCAAATAAATCTATTCAGCATAAACTGCATATTAATAGTTTTAAACCCCTCAAAGTTTTCTAACTTGCAATCCAATTTTTTCGATGGGCTCAGGAGATGTTTGTGTCGGGTGATAGAAAGTTGCGTCAGTTGCGTTTCCCGCCCGTGTATTCGCCCCTCCCTCTGAAGGAGGTCTCACCCACCCATAGGGCGTGCCTGCCACTCCAGCATCACTCCTTCCCCTGCAAGACCTGTATCTTTGAGCACCTATCATCACTGCCCTTTACATTTCGGAACACGTGTCCGTTATGAGTCGAACATTGATAGTGAAAAATGTAACTACCAATAGCATACAGAATTAAGCTGGTTTTCTTCGATGTCTCCCGCAGCGGTCTAGGCAATACAAAAATAATATTGTGTCATGTGAATGCATGGTCTCAAATGATAGCGACTAAAGTTAATACTACGCAATCGCATTTTTAAGAGTTAATTGTGTACTTGAAAATAGTTTATATGAATTAGTTATGAATTGAAAATGGAAAGTTTGAATTACATACGGATTCTCTGGACATGTAATATCAAATCTCATATGAATAACACCGAAAACGGTGGTAGTTATTGAGCAGTGAAATTACACTGTTGTTTGCAAAAGATACCTAATGGCCGAACCTTCCAGGCAGTTAATCGATTAGAGATAGTTTACAATCCTAGTATGATTTTCGGTAAAGTGGATGTTTTTTGCTCCAAATTGGTTTCTTTAGATAACTGGCGTGGTACGGAGAGAGGAAGTTGTGAGTACTGGACTTGGGCGACAGGGAAATGTTGCCATGTTGACATGGAGTAATACTGCTTACCTCACTGTTTTTAGCAGTGTTGGGTACAACATTTCAAATGATCTGATGATTGATGTCAGTCTGAACAGTTCGATGTTAGATATCGAACTTCATATTCAGTTAGCCTTTTATTCAAGACAGTGTGTAATGGAAACTGATGAAGACCAGAGAGTGTAGAATGCTCTGTTCCGGCGTGAATGTCGAGTATCGTTACTGTGTTACTGAATTTTTGTTTTGTAATAACATTTTCTACATGCTAGAAGATTGATTTATATTTTCAATTTAAATTACCAGTTTCATGTTATTCATGAATCCCATATTGCATGTGAATAATGCGTATTATTGAGCTTATTAGTTGTGAAAGACTGATTTTTGGATAAATTATGACCATGACATTGAGAGTATTTAAAAGAAATTATGTACAATTCAGTGTTCATAAACAATTCGATAGTCGAGTGATAACGAATAATATATTCGAGCTTAAATTCGTACTTATGCTACTCATTGGTTGATCTTTGGAGAATCTCATATTCAAATAAAAGAAGACCCAACGTAATAGGGAACATCTTTAATGATAAATATTTTGTATAACAAAGTTCCCATCTGCGGTACTAAAACAAAATATAACTAAATATACCGAAGACAAAAACAGGGCTCATATTTTCGTGCCTTGAACTCGCTGCCTAATTTTCTTACATTGATCAACACAATTCATTACAAACATACACAGAACTATGGCAGAAGGTTGGAGCTATACTTAATGTGATGGCACTCTATTTGTTATTACAGTTCATTTTATTTGTTGGCATGGAAAGGAACTCTAAAATGCGGGTCTTGCCTATTACCTACTTGATAGAGCGAGTTTAAAATTGATCAGTTTCAAATGTATGATTGGAGTTGTGACTCGGATTAGTTATTGATGCATGGGGTGGAAATGCGGGTCTTGCCTATTACCTACTTGATAGAGCGAGTTTAAAATTGATCAGTTTCAAATGGATGATTGAAGTTGTGACTCGGACTAGGTATTGATGCATGGGGTGGAAATGACCACAGGCGAACAACGCTGTGGGAAATTCTGGAGTGCTGGATGGGCTTCATGAACCACTGGAGTATTATTCCACCGACCCAAGACTGCAGGAAGCCAGTATACTGATAACAATAAACCTCCGCTCGTTCCCTCCCTGTAAACAATTACACTATTTTGAAATTGAAACTAATTTTGTACGATACTTAGTTCCCCATTGACGAAAAATAAGCATTCGGATCAGAGATATTACTGACAGACCTTGTTATTTTCACCATAATTATTTGCATTATTCCCATATTATAGTGCTTTTTAAAGTATTTCTTCGATATTTTTTGTATTGTCGTTATTTTTAGGATTTTGATTAACGTTTTCTTGCATATCGAACACAAAACTCTTCAAATCCTAAATTATGACTCTAATTGCGACAAATAACGAAATTTGACTGCACTTCTTTTTAAATTTTCAAATAAATGGTGGTCTAACGTTCAACTCCTGCTACGTGCTGCCCTAAAAAATATATTTCACAAAAAGTTCAATACGTTTAACGCGAGAGCATGACTGATTCATACAGGGTGCAGCAACAAGACTTCCTTCTTTTCAAAGCAAAGCGCTTTGAAAAAAGGAAGTTATGCAGTCGTACCCTGTACTAATGCTCAAAATACTACAGGATGCAGTATAAATGCCTTCTTTATTTTAGAATTTAGCCAAATAAACAACCGTATTAAATTTAATTAGTTTCACTTCTGTGAAGCAAATAGTTACAGTATTTACTGAAGTGAATTTAAAACTAACTCATCCAAATGGTATTCCCACTGAGTCTGAGAGATAAAAGTGAGAATACGATCATTTGAAGCAAGTATAAATAACAACATGACGAGCGAAATCTCGAGCTTGCTCAATTCCTAAGCCATCATTAGTTTGTATGCATAAACCACCAGGTCAGTCCGGAGAATTCTTCGACTTTCGATGAGATAATCTGAAGGCATAAGCATTTACGATCTGAACGTGGGAAAAAACTGAACTAGGAAAAAAATCTTACAGGTTGAACACTTTTTAATGTTCGAACGTTTTGAGGTCTTCCATTCCGTGAAAAATAGTTTTCAAGAACGGAACTTGTAGTTCAGATAGTTACAACGCACAGAAGTATTGTTTTTCTAACTGGAACATCATTATGACGTAACTTATACTGTTCGAAAAGCTCTCTGTTGCAACTACAGATTCACCATTTTTCGAAAAATGTTTCTACAGCAAGAGAACGATGAGCCCCCGTCTTGATCCCATTGCTAGATGAGGGTATAGGAAAAATGGTAAGTCATTAGCCAAACGAAAACATTTTCAATTATAAGCTTTATTAGCAACAGTTTACGTGAATGTTTTATGTATGGGATGTATGTACTTTCACCGCACCCTTGATTAATGCTTGGGAACTACGAACGTTGCAAATGAAATAGCCGAATGTAAACTACAGAATTAAGCCAAAATTTCCTCTCTGAATTAACTAGTAGCTAAAACAGTCTCGAAGTAAAATAGGTAACGATTGTAACTGTGTTACCTTAAATATATTTAACATAACGTCCTTAACCTGTATAAATCCTGAGCATCGAGCAATCATAAAAACTTAAAACATTGGTACTCAGTGCTCTTTGTTTCTGCAAAAGTTTAAATTAAGTGGGCTGAACTAAAACTCCATCATTTTATATATGAGACCAAAATAAAAAAATTGTCATCTGATAAAAGGCACCCGATCAAAGAACCCAAAGCATCATCCTAGCCTACCCAGTACCCCAATGTGAATTTATCACAATTGGTAATGTGGTCAAACAATGGTATGAATATAGAGTAGTCAGTGTGATTGTGGGGTGGAACAATGTTATTCTAACTTAGGACCTTTATTAACTAAAATCCACGCTATTCGGGTTTCTCTTTATTTAGTTTTGAATTTAAAAGTGTTTTTTCATACGTCGTGTTTTAGCACTATCCGTTGCTTGTTATGCAGGTGTGCAGGGATAGATTAGAATTTACTTCTATCTTTCATACAACATTTGGTTGTAGCGGCACGATTTCCATGGGAGAAATAGGCTTGTAGAAAATTTCTGTGTGACACGTAAGTCTGCTCTACCTGTTTTATTGATAATAATCTCAAAAATATTTCCTTCCAGATTCGTGTGCTCGTGGAGCAGCCTTCTTCATTGGAGTTTGGAGCTTCAGCAGCTGTGAATCATAGTGTAAATTTTCGGTATTCTAGTTGTCATTCTTGTTCATGCTTACATAAATGAAAATAATATATAGGCTTGTAATTCGACGCTATAAATAGGTGTTGATATGTGAAAGTACATTACAGTATAGAAAATAAAAGCATTGGATGGAGTGATGTTTATTCACTTAGTAAGTTATAACGAATGTCCCCTTGCTCCACGAATGATTTTTCTCTAAATAATGGATTGCTGCCTAATTAAAGAATACGATATTTACGCAACTGTTAACGAAATTGCACAAAAATTTCACTGTGTAGGGAAGAGGCGTATGGGGCAGCATAGGAGGCGGTCGAGTGTATCAAGGCCGTTCAATTCCCGCCCGCCAGTTTACAACAATTGTACCTGCCCTCTTGTCTACACGAGAAAGTAGGCTGGATTAACTTGCGGACACACCCCCCATTTTATGTGACAGTTCCTTCAAATGCTGTTTATCAGATTATTTACCCTTAAAACTAAAATATTTGTAGCTTAGTTAGAAGCTTAATCCATATTTAATTTACGTACAACGGTTAGAAGTACACTTATCATTTCTGAACGATATATATATATATATATTTGTAGTACCTATCGTTTTATTCACATATGATTAGAAACATTAAAACTTGTTGATTTTATGTCATCCATGATATATATCCTCAATATTTAAGCTAATTAATACACTGTAAGAGAAATACAACCAAAAATTACATCAGAGAATGGAAATTACGATTCAAATATGAACGATAGATCCTGAAATCTACGAATCAAAATAAAACGCACGCCAGTTCAGGGGCAGAAAAAAATTTAATTCAAAACCTTGAACGTCATTCATATCAAAATTAATTAGAACTATGTAAAATCAATCCTAATATCAAAATGAGAAGTATTTTTTTAACAATAAACACTTATTTTGAGATATTAACGGCCGTGATTTGACGTGGCTCATTGATTGCGTCTCTTTAAAGTGCGGAAGAATACCGTGTGGAATGGTGCGCGTAGACGCTCGAATCACAGTCCGCTTGCAGGGGTAACGTGTGATGCTGCGCTCAAATCTCATATTCGCTTTTAGAAGACGTTAAGTAACAGGAAAACTTGGTTCATTTTACAGAAGGTTGTACATGTGTTTTATTTGAGTGCTGTTAAACAATGAAGCAGGAGAACGGAGTGCAGCAGCATCAAACGGTGACCCAGGTGAGTTTGTAGGAGGAGAACTAATGGTTGGGCCCCGCCTTGGAAGGGGGAGCCAAGATTTTCTCAAGTGGACTTGCGTTGCTATTGCTGTAGGAGAGGGCACCTCCTTATGCACGCCTATTATATCCGCCTTCTTTCATAAAAAATATTTAACGAATGTCAAGGATGTTCCATGTTCAAACATTTGAATTTATTAATTCTGTAACAAGCTATGGATGACCATTGTGGCGGACTAAGCTAGCGATTTACAATTAACAAGCTCACCGAGACGATATTTTTTATAGATACATCTGATTTAAATATTGAGATGAAATTTTTAATGGTGCAATCAGAACAAATTGTATTTCAGCACTGACAGATCGAAAAATTGCATTTCACAACAAAGCCTTGCTGACACAGTGTGTTTCTTCAACCAATAATGCTTGAAGTTCATTACTAATACTTGAGGTGGTATAACCTTATAAATTTGTTTCAAGTCATCTAAGAAACCTAAATTATTTTAACTTAACTCACACAAATGTTCATACCAAGTTTAATATGAGCATAGGGACAATGCTGGATTTCTTTCTCCAATATAACACTAAAGATTGAATATTATAGAATATTTTACTAGTCAAGTTGATTGTATCTTCCACTTTTCTAATTTATTTCCCACAAGATATGGCAATGAGAATTGCCCTTGTAATTTAAAGTCATCAAGGTACTGGCAATTAAAGCCACATTGTAGTGTGTTGCTCACACATGCATGCATTCTAAGCACTTCACCGTTATGTGTCTGTATTTGTTAGTGGATTAAATGAAGTCATGTGAAATTTTTTCTACTATGGTTTTCTTTTTACTATTATTGTGTAATATTTCTTAATGAATGTTTCTATCATAGAATTCAGGTATTTGTGTAGCAGTGTGTTCTTAGTCTAGGTCATCAAAGAATATTAACATTAGCAGTAGATAAAATATGTCTACCAGCCATGTGGAGTGATGTGTATCTTCAAAAGGTAATGGAGATTCACCCATCACCAAACAGGAAGTTTGTATCACACATGCTCATTAAACAGCAACTAATTTCTCTTGTAATTTCTGACTTGTAAAATAAAGTTGTAGACAAACCTGGGTTGCTATGATGTGAAACAATTTAACAGAGACAAGTCAAGAAAAAGTTATCCTTTTATATATATATCAGAAACATTTTGTGCAATTCTATGTGTTTGGTTAGATGAAGCCTGTTTTATGAGAGCCATGCCAATACAGGGAGAGAAATAGTAAGCCAAACATCACAATGCTTATATTCTGAGCCATACCAACACCAGAGTGAGAAATAGTAAGCTAATCACAATGCTTATATTCTGAGCCATGCCAACACCAGAGTGAGAAATAGTAAGCTAATCACAATGCTTATATTCTGAGCCATGCCAACACCAGGGAGAGAAATAGTAAGCCAAACATCACAATGCTTATATTCTGAGCCATGCCAACACAGAGAGAGAAATAGTAAGCTAATCATAATGCTTATATTCTGAGCCATGCCAACACAGAGAGAGAAATAGTAAGCTAATCATAATGCTTATATTCTGAGCCATGCCAACACAGAGAGAGAAATAGTAAGCTAATCATAATGCTTATATTCTGAGCCATACCAACACCAGGGAGAGAAATAGTAAGCTAATCATAATGCTTATATTCTGAGCCATACCAACACCAGGGAGAGAAATATCAAGCCACACATCACAATATTCTGAGCCATATCAACCTGTAGAAGCTGAAGAGACCAAATCATGGCATGAATTACCAAGATTTAAATATTATGTAAAATTTATGAGTGAATAAAAAATTGTGTGTATGTATGATAAAGTTGATAAAATTTATATATGATGGTAGGTAGTATTCATAGTAGGAATTATCTTGTTGCACTCATGGTATTTTATTGATAAGCTAGCTTTACTACTATTAGTTTCTAATTTTTTTGGAAATCTTAAG
This sequence comes from Trinorchestia longiramus, assembly GCA_006783055.1. NCBI lineage: Eukaryota > Metazoa > Arthropoda > Malacostraca > Amphipoda > Talitridae > Trinorchestia > Trinorchestia longiramus. The sequence goes on from VCRD01000017.1 coordinate 146,390, forward strand.
TCTATAAACCACAAACTTCTGTGTTGCTAAAAGCATTTGCGTTCAATATCTGAGGCAATCATTCAGAATAATTGAAGCAGCCTGGTTTCAAGTTTGATAAAATAATGTATTATCTGAGATCTGATTCTTGTCCAAAAAAGCAATGTAAATCATATTAAATTAATTTCAGTATAGGTCCCTTTAGATAATTTCAATATAGATCCATTGTAGACAACTACAAATAATTTTAAAGCTTCTCAGTAATATAACATAAATCTTTCTGTGATCTATCAATGAAAAATGCTGACAATTGCTATCTGGATTTACAAATTTCTAACAACTTTAACTATGTATAAGGGAAGCATTGATGATCATGTCAGATGATTCAACCAAGCCCCGGAGCTGCACCATCCTTGGAATATTATTATGTCAGGACCTGAGAAGACATTAAAATTTTATTGTTGGAAAATGTAAAAACTATTTTATGCCTCTGATATATCAGCAGCAAACAATTATGAACAAGTTTTCCCATTCTAGATGCTGGGAATATAAAAAGACTTTGATTTGACTGCTCTGGATCAAATAGCACACAATCAGTCTCTTAGTTTTCAGAAGACAGATTGCAAACTACTGAGTTACAAAGTAACAGATCTATAGTTTAATAGATCATATTCTGAACCATTGTTAAATAAAGGAGCAATGGAAGGGGCTTTTCATTTTGCCTGAAAAATGTGTATGTGCTGGGATTGGCAAAGGACTTGGTGGTGGTGATTGTCGTGAAGTTGTGAGGCAAAAGATTTAGCAGTGCTAGATTAGGTCAACATTTTCCAGTTCTGCAACAGAACCAATATCCAATTACAAAACTGTTCAACAAACCTGTATACACATGGTTTCTGCATTCTATTTACATCTAGCAGTTTATGAAGAATTAGAGATATAGGCTTCTAACAGTTATAGAAGTGAATGTGTTGAAATATTCCTAATATCATTTAACAATTTTATGCTATAAAAGCTACACAGAAGGGCCCACTCAAACTTGTGAAATGAGAGAATAAAACTTTGAAAAAATCTTAGGTTTATTGAACTGCTGGTACACTTATGCTTGTAAATAAAGATGACAATTTCAGTGACTGCAATTAATATCATTGAGAACATGAGGCATTCAGAGTCCATCTGTAAAACTTATCATTGGTCTTCCAGGAATGTTTGCTTAACTTTCTAGCCAAGTTAGAATAGAATAAGGCAATGGTGGATAGAATAGAATAAGGCAATAGGGAATAGTTCTCACAATTAATTATGTTATGTTCTCACACTGGAGATGATGTGCTTGACATCACATGACTAGATCAATCAGGGAAGCGTGTGCTTATATCAAACGATCTTAAAATGTCGAGCATTTCATGTGTTGAAAATTTCTGGAACTGAAATCATTCTCCACTGGTTTCAAGTTTTTAATTTTTTTACTCCTGCTGCTGCAGTGTACAAAGAAGTTTTTAAAATCACCACTCCCTGCATTTTGCTGAAAGCTGTTATTGAACAATGATTTATACTGCTCACAACCTAGGTATTGAAATTTAAATGTAATCTTTGACTCTTAGTAGACTAAGCTGATCTAGAATATAACCAGAGCAAATCTAAGCAGAAGAATTCACTCACTTGCTAATTAAATTAACCCATTTTCTGTATCAAGATCATATCTATGATACATATGCATGAGCCCACATTCATGTTATGTATGAGAATTTGTTGTGTGGTGACACAAGATCCATCAAATATTCTGTCCCTGTTTTATTCAAAAGGGGAGTGGCACACAGCCACAAATTGATCAAATAAAATCCAGTAGACAACAAGCACCTTCTATTAAACGATAAATGCTAAATAACAAGATCCAAAGCATATAGTAAAACTCATTCTGCTTGCTAACTCTTGAGGAGCCAATACATCTAATTTGCTTGTCAACCAAGGTGACAGACAAAACTGTAACCTCAGCCAAAAGCTATGTTTTACAAACATAGAAATGCCAAAATAAAATATTAGATTTTCCTAGTAAAATACTAGGAAATTCTAGAACGGCTCATGAAACTTCATTATACCAAGAATATTCCATGTCTAGTGGTTACCGTCCGTGTTTGCTCGTTTGCCGTGCGTCTTTGCTCGTTTGCCGTGCGTCTTTGCTCGTTTGCCAAGCGTCTTTGCTCGTTTGCCAAGCGTCTTTGCTCGTTTGGCGAGCGTGTTTGCTCGTTTGGCGAGCGTGCTTGTTCTCTAGCGGTGTGTGCTTGCTCTTTATTGTGCGAGTTTGCTCGCCTGTCGTACATGGTTGTTTTATTACTGTGCGCGTTTGCTACCATCCATGCGTGTTTGCTTGATTGCCTAGCTGAATTTTGCGTGTGCTTGCCTTCGTTTACAGTGGTTGCTTGCCTTGTGTAAAGGACACTTTTCTGATTATACGAATGAATTTTATTGTCTTGAGTGCTTGTGTGATGTAACCATGCAATTGAATGCTAGCAATTAAACGATAAAAACAATGAGAGAACATTGCGATCGTTGTGTACCACCAATTGTGAGTGTAAACCTTTGCATATAAAATATATGCTAAGCCATACTGGAATGTTTCATTTTATGAATGAGTTATTGATGCTTTTACAATGTTTTGTTACTCCTTTTCCATCATAAAAACCTACTGTGCAATGTAATATCTGCACAACTTTAAGCGTATTGTTTACAAAACCCATGCAATCTATAAAATTCTACTTTGGGCTTTATGAATGTTATTGCTACAGTAAGTAGAGATAATAACTACACTGGTGACATTTTTCTTGGTTACCCTCTCGCTGAACAGTGTATCATGCATAATACAGCTCCTAAAATGACTACCGACTTTCTGCCATGGTTTCTTACGAATAATTTTTACTGAACACTTAAGAGTAAATTTCGTAGTAAAGAGCTCAAACCGTCTTGTAGGTCCCAAATTTGCATTTCACTTGTAAGTTTTGCTTCTTTTACGTTTACAGGCAGCACCAATCACTGTGTCAGCTGGTGATGTCGCTCCAGGGCAGATCATTGCGGCCAATGGCCAGACATACTCAGTCATGCCTCAGGCTGCTGTTCAGATGCAGACCATCACCATTGATGGCCAAGAAATCCTGTACATACCTTCTGGCATGCAAGCCACCCAGGCGCACCAGCAGATGGTAAGTTGCTCCTGTTGCTGAGGCTAATGCACATTGTGTGTGTGGTGCTTGTTGTGCAACAATTGGACCAAATAGCTTCAGTGGCTTACTATCAGCTGAAAGTTTGTCTTTTGAATTAGAGGAAGCTATTCTCTAAAGGGAGTGTAGAAGGTACATAAAATTATTCAACATTATTGAGTTAGCTACTCTGTCATGGCCATCTTATGGTCTGAACAAGCGGCTTTGCTTGCATTATTGCAGTTTGGAGTTCTAAGTAATTTAAAATTTGCGTTGAATGGCTCTCACTCTGGGGAGATTTTAATTAATATTGCTTGCTTTGCTTCTCCAGTTATTGGAGAGCCAAAGTTCTGTTGCTGTGCTCCCATTGCTGCTCGTGAGTGTTCTTGCCATCAACATATTATCATCTGGTTCCTAAATGTAACTATTTTTGGAGATGTAATGAACAGTTCTATAGTTTATGTGCAGTACCTACTCCAACCGAACAAAATAAGTGAAACTGAACGCGCGTGTTAGTTGTAAGTGTTGCTTTCTTCTCAGACGTCAGGGAGTCTAAAGGAGAAAGAAGGGCATTCACAAATTTTGACGTTGAAAAGAGGAAAAAATGCTAGATTTAAAGGTTCATTTCAAGTGGTTAAGTGCAGTTACCAAGTGTTGCACAACTGCTACTAATCGGAAAATTCAACGTGATACGCGCTCTAATTGAATGACTACTTTTTAACCCAAGAGTTGGATGGTAGCAACGTGTTCAGTGCCTCTGTTTAGTGTTATGCGTGTGTTCGTAGACATATACAGTAGGTATCACAAACACATTACGTCCTGGAATATTGTCCGTGTAATCGAGAGACATCCACTATTGTAGAGCATCAGTAACAATGACGATGTTTATAGATGTTTTCTTTAGTAAATGTTTCCCTTAATATTTTTTCTAGCCATTGGATAAAGTTTTTATTAGTGTTCATTTACTTTTATATATTTATGTATGGCTTGTTCAATATATTTTGAATGAGGTTTCAATATAACAGGACAAGCATCCTGTAAATTTGATGGTATATTAAGTTGAAGATATAATGTCGGACAGATTTATTGAACTATTACTAATATTGAGTAAACCTGGTTGTGACCTTGGAAATTCTACTTCCCATAATGTTTACTCTTGAGATATGGAAACTGTTTAATTTCGCTTCCAGTTATGACACCATCCTGACAACTTTGATACTTATCCCCATTTCCTCTAAAACGTAGAATAGAATAGAATGAGGCTATAGGAACGAACCTTCTGGCCCATTCTTGGGTCGGACAATTACTTCGATAATTATTCGGTTGTTTACCCAAGTCTCATGCCGTATTTCTAGCCGCGTCAACCATGTCGGCAGCGGGATGACTCAAAAACTCTGAAACTTAAACGACCATCTCCTGATACCGTGTATCACTGCTGAGATCGCTTTTGTTGTGGCTGCGGTGGTTAAACTAGGAATATAATAATAATAATAATGAGTTGAGAAAAGGAAGTTAGTGAGACTATTGTGCACAGGCAGTGCAACTGGGAGGCGCTACCCAGGCTGTGCTCACCCCCAGCGGGCAGCTCGTACGAGCCACGTCTGTGCCGTCACTCCTGCAGGGCACTGTACAGCAACAGCAGCAACACGTTAGTCGTCTCTGCTTGCTCTGTTTCTTGCTTATTCAATTGCTTTTCAGAAATGCTTTCTAGCTCGGCGTCTGGCGTCTTAGTTCATGGAGTTCCTATACACCGAGGTGGGAGAATGTTGGGTGCTGCAATGCATGAGCTTGCTGCAGCTCTGCCACTACTTCTCCCTGCTGTACTTGAGGTGTCTCTGGAGCTCTCCTTAATGCATGATGTCCAGCTCCTCCCTTATGCTACTCACAATACACTATTTTTCTCCTAGTCATCTATTACTCATAAGTAGCTTTTAAACCTTGCACTGTCTAAAATTTTTTATTTGGTGTCACAACTTTACCGGGTACTGAGTTAAGAGTTTTTTGACGATTCAAAGTTGATATATTGTAATTCATTACAGTAGTCACGTACAATGCCAAATTAGGTTTAGTGGTCTCTCGCAAACACTGTCGCTGTAGAGACATTTCTCTTCCATGTTTCATTCATAACTGTGTTTTGTTTGATGGTTTTACATTCCTTTTGTTGTCCTTTGTGCTGACCATTTACCTAACATGAATTATTTTATTAAGTACTTTTGTATTTAGGATCTGGATCCTGCATACTTTGTTTTTACTTCCATTATTTTTTCGACTGCATGATAAGGTCAGGTTCCCAAATCCGAAATCGTGTACGCTGCGAGTTTGACAGAACTTGGAATGCTTAGTACAATTGTACATGTAATATGTCACTGGTTGTTTCGTGCTCCCTGTTTAGCATACTTTATCCTGCTCATGTACAAAGGAACAAAAAGATTTTCAGATACTAATCAACTTGAATATTAGTGCGCAGCCTGTGTTTCTGACGGTATTAGTGGCCAAAGTACTGAGTGCTGGTAATGGGTGCTTACTGAAGTAAATATACATATTTACTTTTACTGGTTATCATAAAACAGGGAGAAAATTCTTTCACATACCAACAAGTTGTATTTTTCAGTGGCGTGTTGATACATTTCATTTATGTCGGCACATCTCTAGTATTTGCATCCGTAACTTTTGTCTGTTTGACTCATTTCTGAGTTTCTAACACTTGGATGATGCCCCGTGAATTTATTATTCTTTTTTCTCTTTTGTGTTTCATGTTGTGCACGTTGGCTCCTAGACGAGACTACTGGTGCATTGATTCTTGTTTTCTGTTTTGTTTCTTTTCTTCAACACAATCATATCAATGTTGGAAGGCCTTATCAGCCGCTCTGATAATGAAATCTTTCATACGGCTCGATCTTGTGGTACAAAGTAAATTCAGCATCATAACTGGTTCCTCATACATTCCCAGAAATGAAAAAATTAGAATTCCTAATTTGATGGGCCCTCTACGATATCTGTTAAAAATAATATTGAATATTTCTTTCAAAAATAGCAAAATATTCTTACTCGTTAATTAGTTTGCAGTATAATAGTTGTTTTTTTATTGGAATCTGGAGGGCGTGGTTTAACTAAAAGCCTGCAGAAAGCAACCCGGAGTGTCGTCTAAGTAGTGTAAAAGTTTACACAAGGTACTCAGAATAATACGCTTGGGGTTCTCACAAATGCAATGAAGAGAAATGCATAGGCTAAGTCTTGAAAATTTATGACTACTGTTGGCTGTGGGAGCTACGACGGCATAATCATTTGGTTGTTGTACAAATTATCTTAATCACAGGCTGACTTCGGTAACTGCAAATCTTTAACTTAAACTCTCTTCGGAAAGCTCATTTACCTTACCTGATGCTGATATTTTCCTCTGTGTTACAGTCTATGATGAACGACTTTGCTGTGCAGCAAAATATACTGTAAAGAGCTTGCAGTCAACGAGTGCTTGGACTAACTCGAGTAGTGAGATGTACCAGAAAACACATCATTCATTGAATTAATGTTATGCAATTGGAGCTTTGTTATTGTGTTGCCACAGTTCGTGCTGAAAAGAATGAACTGGATACGGTGGAAGCACTTCAAGTATAACTAATAAGAGACTAACATTGTAGCAGGCGGCCGTGGCAGCCGCAGCGGCTGCAGCACAGCAGCAGGTGACACTGAGAGCTGCCACCTCCACCACGTCTAATGCCACCCAACAGCAGCAGCAACAACAGCAGCAACAGCAACAACAGCAACAGTTACAGCAGCAACAGATGCAACAGTTGCAGCAGCAGTTGCAGCTTCAGTTACAACAGCAGCAGCAACAGCAAAATGCTGGAGCTGCTGGCCAGTTAGGGTCTCAGGTGAAATTATTTAGAGTTTATTAAGCAAGTATTATGATTCGTATTAGTCGTATAGTGCTCTGCTTTGGTGGTGATGGGTACCTAGTGATTATTGGTGCTGTGGTGGCGGTGGACACCATGCAAACTACCCCTTGTGATGGTGTTTAAAATCGTGTATCGTTCTTCATTATTTCATCTCTTTTCATAGTCATTTACAATTTTTTGCTGGTATTTGCAGGTTGTCCCGAGCCTGCCATCAAAGCAGTGTCACTATTAAATTGTATTTAAATTAATCGGAGTATCTGATTGCTGTTGGAATGTTTGCATTAAATAAGTCGCATTGGTGACAAAGCCATAATATATTATTTTAGTACTGAAAATTTGTACGAATCTTGTCAAGTTTAGCTTGAGATACACGACAAGTATTTTGACATCAATGCAAGAAAATTGAAAAAATTATTTCAAGATTGAACGTAGAAATAGTGAACTATTGAGTCAGTTCAAATAGTTGTAAATGTAATGCAATCATAACCACGCTTTCGAGATATTATTCGTAATTTTGGAATCCAAGGCGTTACTAATTGCTCATTAGTTCTGATACTTGTCCAATTAAATAAACTTACAAACTTGTATTTGTAAAAAATATTTTAATATGTAGAAAATTTGTTCAGTCCTGCAGTTGTTCTCAAGTCTGGATCCATCGGTTGGCTGAGGGTTTTTTTTTATTGTTGCAGAAAAAGTCATTGTTGCTTTGCTGCACGAGATGAGCGTGTGAAGCAAAAAAGACATAGAACTGTGCTGCACCAAATTCAGTTCTAGCGGTGTTCTTCAAATATCAGAGAGTAGCTGGTTCTAAAATTTGTCATAACCACAACTGAATGACGCAGTTTCAAGTTTTGGAACTTGACTGAAGTAATGTCGCCAAAAACCTGTACAGTGTACACCTTTTGAATACGGTTTCACTTTTTACTATTATATGTTCTTTATTTGAACACCAAGTGCTTGTTAGCTTGGCATAACACCATGGTAATGAGATTGCATTGGCGATGCTGCAGATCATCCAGCTGGGCATGGGAGGTATGGGTCAGACCATACCGGTGCAGGTGCCTGTGTCAGGCACCAACGGGAGCAGCGTCCTGCAAACCATCCCACTCCAGCTTCCCTTCGTTCAGAACATGATGCAGGCAGCCGGCACAGGGGCCGCAACTCAGGGCATTCAAGTCTTCCCTCAAATTGCACAGGTCCGTCTTGTTGTTTTCTTCCTTACTTGTAGGTTTGAAGTTAGTTTCAGTTTCGTAAGAGGACTTCGTCTTCAGCTGTCGTCTCCATCTGGTGTTTCTCTTGTACTCAATTTCTTCAAATCTGCCTGGTCGCCATCTTCAGTCTGCACCTAGCATTACCCGTGAGTGCTGTCACCAGAAATGCTGCACAATAATTTTGTGCAGTGTGTTCATCAACCGTCACCCTATGTCTCGTGAATGTTAGTTTGGCATCTGCTGTATTTGTTCTAGAATTTTGGAACGATTATATGTACTTATTAGCGGGGTTGATTTGTATTATTCTGGCGGACCTTCCCCTTGTGCGGAGGTGTCCTAAAATCATTTCAGTGGATTGTATTTCTGTACCTTCACCCCAAGAAATGAGGTACGTGTAAGTAGCTGTGCGATAATTTTTTGCTGGATTGAAAATAAGCTTCTGTTTTGAGTGCCAAGTTATAGCTTGATTCTATCATAATTATGGGGAATTCAAGACTGTTGAATGATCTTATTATGAAATTTGTTACTTCATTGTCATTGAATTTTTAATATCTGCTAATGCGACACGTTAGAAGAAAAAATCGGGCATATTTACTCGTAGGTGATGACTAGGCAATACGCACGACCGGCGGCTTGTAGATCATCCCTTCACGCTCTCTATCGTGGACGCTCAGTGCTGCTGTAACGTTTTTTTGTTATTTCAGCGGACATAATTATTTTTATTTTCTTTTTGATTGTTTAGTGTTGGTGATGTAGAGTGTATCGAGCGACCTATGGGAGGTACAGCAGCACTTACTGTGACATTCTAAGCGACTTTTTGAAATTTGTGGGGCCCAATTTTTTCTTGGGTTGGCGTTGCAGTGTTTACTACGACTTTCTGCTCCAATCTCCTTTTATTATGTCTAGGAAGTAGTGCTATAAGAATAATCCTCTAGTTAGTGTTAATAATAATTTGAAATTGTATTATCGTTCTCCCTAGAAGTAAGTAACAGATGTAAGCGCTGTGCCAGGTGAGCAGCTATTATTGAGAGGAATGTGTTCATATTACAGATGCCAGCACAGCCGCAGCTGGCGCACATCGTGCTGCCCAACGGACAGCTGCAGCAGGTGCAGATCATGGCGGCCGCGCCTGCCGGACTTGCTGGTGCTGGAGGAGTAGTCTCCCTCGGCCAGCTGACCGGTTAGTCTCCAATTATTATTTTATTTTAGAATATTGTGCGGTGTGTTCTCATCGTGAAAATATTTTACTAAAATGGAGAGGCATTTCGAGCATTTGGTACCATTTTTGAGAGAAAATGTAGAACCCGATAAGACTACTGTTCGCAAACGAAAAACAAAGGTTAAAACAACTGATTCAGTTGCAGTGACCGAATAGTCTGAGCGGAATCGTTCTCGTTGGACAGAGCAAGAAATTGCTGTTGTGCAAGACTGAGTCCGGAAAAATCAATCCGCCGACGATCGCAGCAGTTGAGCATTCCGACCACATTTTGAGTTACTACATTTTGATCTTACAGCTGGAAAATTTTAATTTCAAGAATGATGCTCATTTCATTTTTGCTTTTAAAAATATTCTATCCAATATTTTTTGTTATTGGTATTTTAGAAGGGTACGTTACTTAACGCCACTCTGCTTTAATTTTTAGTTTGTGCGATGGCACAATTTTCCATATGAGTAATAATTACAAATTGTTTGAAGCATGAAATCAAAACTTTACATGGGAGTAATTTTTGAAACGGTTGTTCTGGAAAATATTAATTTTTGATTTACAACAAAATATTTTCAATTGAATAGTATAGGAATTGAAAATTGATGTATAAGAGACTGGCATTGAATGTTCCAGGGGGCACGGGAGCAGTGATTACGGCGGGTAGCGGGGGTGTGGTGAGTGGGAGTACAGGGGCAGGAGTCACGTGGACCACAACGGCGTCCACGCCTTCACTTGCTATGCCTGGCAACCCTGCCGCCTCTCCAGCCCAGGAGGACACCAAGCATCCGGACTCCAATGGGGTCCAGCAGCAGCAGATCTTGGCGGCTGCAGCAGCTCATGCACAAGTGAGTAGTGGGATCCTTGAGTGCGGATGCCATTGATGCCTCGCACGCTGATATGAGTGTTCTCTGCTCTTCCTGAGAAACTGGTCAGAACCAATTTTTTGTTCTACGTTTCTCCAAGCCTATAGCGTGGAAGTTCTTTGTCCTCATTTGAGACATGTCAGTATTTGAATTTGAAGTCTTTCAAGTACAGAATAGCAGTCTGTACGAAGTACGCATTTGACACTTTGAGTGCGCCCTTTGCTTTGTCTTTAGCTAGCTCTCTGTATGTAAGAACGCCGTTTGTGTTCATTAGCCTACTGCGTGACATACTTTTCAGCTTATGTCTGCTTAAAAAGGTGTACTGTACTAAAACAAAGGCAGCATAATTTTTGGACGGTGTTTTATTCGCGAATCTAAAAGCATCTTCGTGTATTAAAATTGAACCGCTTCATGTAAAATGAAATTTGAAGAATGAATGCGTATTTTGATGCAGTTGATGGTATTTTAGCTTGTAATTTTACAAGTTTTAACTGGAAATGCATGATGCTAATTAAAATTAACTCGTATTATTGAATGATTTTTACGTCTATCAATTTTTTGGCAACTTGTTTCAGGTAAACAGCAGCAACGGAACTGTGGTGAGCAGCCAAGCCGCACAACAGCAGCAACAGGTGGTTGCTGCTGTTACGCGTAACACCTCCACCAACACTCAACAACAACAGCAGCAGCAACAGCAGCAGCAACAACAACAGCAACAGCAGCAGCAACAACAGCAGCAGCAACAGCAACAACAGCAGCAGCAGCAACAGCAGCAGCAGCAGCAACAACAACAGCAGCAGCAGCAGCAGCAGCAACAACAACAACAACAGCAGCAACAACAACAACAACAACAGCAGCAGCAGCAACAAGCTGCAGCACTGGCTGCACAACAGCAGGTGGCAGCAGCAGCGGCGGCAGCAGCAGCGGGAGGCGGCTTGCAAATGCCATCTCTGCAAGTTATGCAGCCTGGCCAACTTTTTCACCACATCCCTGGCATCGGTCCAGTAAGTCTATTTCCAGTTTGATTCTCATCTTCTCTATATAAAAGTTGTAAATTGTTATTGATAGTTAAATTTCTATTCAATTTAGTCGATGGTCAGGTTTAGGAATTACGAATGTGGCTCATAGATCGAAAGATGGTGGTCAATGGGTGGCGAGTTGAAGTGGCTGTATGCCAGCTCCTCTGTGTAACTCTCCATGACTCGTGATTGTGAGTAATGGACAGTTGTGGCTTCAGCTGCTGTTGTATATTTTTTTGCATATTTTTGTTTGGTCGAGGGAACAGATAAGGTTGCGTTAAAGTTGTCGCTGTTAAGACTGCCCCAGGTACATAGGTGTGCTGGGATCTGGACAGCGTGCATTGGAAACGAAGTGCTGCTGTATCCAGCAGTGAAATCTGCTTCGGATCGAGTTTTGTTTGTTGAGAAATTCATTTGGGATGTGCACAAGGTTATATATCCCCTAGTTCGTTTCGTTTACATCTTAATTAATAATTAAGGGATATATCAAGTAAATTAAGTATTATATCTGCTGTTTCTGAAGTTGCATTTATATTTTGCCGGTATATGCTAATTCTAGGGATCAATTAATTTGTGTTGATATAATTAGTAGAAAATGTGGCATTGGTAAAGATTTATGTTTCTTGTTCTAGTGACTGACTCATCGTTGTGGCAACCTTTCACAAAAGTGTGTCAACTTTGTATTGTTTTAGCAGTGTATTTTAATCTTGTCTTCTTTTTGCCTTAATTTTTCGGTTACAAAGATGGCTAGGTGCTCCCTATAATTTTATTTGGATTAATTCATTTTGATCTAAAACACTGGCCTGAGGTAACACGATTGTTTGTGTTGCAGGTGCAAGTGGTGAGTGCTGCAAACTTGTCGTCATTCACGGGTGCTATGCCCATATCACTGGCGACCATCCACCAGACGGCGGCTGCAGCTGCTGCGGCCGCTGCTAGCGCTGCTCCCGGCACAATCCTCGCAGCTCAGCAGCCACAGAGTGTCACTTCAGGCATGGCTGCAGCGCCGCTCCAGGGACACCTGCTCCCGGGGGGCGCGCAGATTATCAGTAAGTGCCATTTGAGTGCTTAGTTCATCTGGGAACCCTGTGTAATGGGGTTACCTCACGTCCTTGAAAATCTTAAAATATCTTTGAATTTTAATTTTATGTGGCAACCCTGTGTAATGGCGTAGTCTGCTCTGTGGATGAAGGTGTAGATGGGGATTTGATTTTTGGTGTGAATTATTGAAATACCTCAATTAAGAGCTTGTCATTAAAAGATGCATCTGTTTGCGTCTTAATGGTGATCAAGTGGATTGAGACACCAGAAAGCTGATCTAGTGTTGCATTTATGTTAGTATAGGATTCGATTCACTTTGTGTTGGCTAATCAATTTATCCATTAAAACTAGGTGGAGGAGTAACTAGATCTTATATTATTATTGTAATTATAAGACCTCGAAAGCGATAAAACTAAAAAGTCTTTGGTTTTGTGAATATATTCGCTTATTCTCGTGGTACGACTGCCCTTCTAAACGAGAGGTAAATGTGCCTGGGTATTATTAACGTTTTATGTAGTCCAGTGCACACTGACGTTTCCTATTTGCCTGGGAAATGAGCGTTTTCTGAGAGCCTGTTCACAGGTGAAAGAGTTTTGAAGTTTCGACCTCCGAGGCGTTGTTTCTGAATTACAATGCCAAATGTTAGACCTACACCGGTCAGAGAAAATCAGAGAAGGTCAGAGATGTGTCACCGGTGATTAGAGAAGATGCAGGCAAGCTAGGCTGGTGTACACCATATCTTTGTTACTGCTAATAACGTACGTCTGAACGCTCAATCAGTGCAATTAGAAACAAGTTAACAAGTTCAGTTTCTGAACAAACATTCAACATCCATGTAAGGCGGGAAAGCAGAGCGAATTGATAGTGGTTTAGTTAGACCTTTGTCAAATATGGTTGCAGATTAATACTAAAACTGTGGAAATTAATTTATGAAAATAATATTTAACTAGATACCTTGATATCTGACTAGATGATGAGAAAATGAGGAATAAGCAGAAATCAATATTTGGAATTGCATCGGAATCGTGGGAATTGGATAGAATCGGTATCGGAATCGTTGGAAATTTGGGTATCGTCTCATCACTAATAGGAAGTAACTACTTAAGAATAGAGGAACTCGCATCTTCCTGCATGCTTTTCGATACCCTATTGAGCACTGTTTCTTTCCAGTTTCAAATCATTCTGATTTGCTAGAAGGTCTTGTTCATAATTTTTTATGCCGTAATGCTGTTCTCGTTGTGTAGTGGAAGTTTTACTGATTCTAAGCAGTTATTTTACAGAACAAATTTTAAGTGTTACTTCGGTTGGCGTTGTTTTCTTGAATATGTAATTCTTGAGGTGATGATTTTCTGTGGATGTTCCAGGCTTGCCTGGAGACACTGTAGATGCCACAACAAAGTGGGGCATCTTCTCTCCTTCTGCTCAGATCGTCTCTCCGATGCCTACTGTTACGAACACTCCCATCACTTCCAATACTCAGCAACAGCAGCAGCAACAACAACAGCAACAACAGCAGCAACAGCAACAACAGCAGCAGCAACAACAGGCCACCCAGCAATTGATGGTCACTAATGTGGCAAATGCGTTAGCTGGAGTTCCTGCCACTGCTGATCCTCTACAGTTGGAGGACGACATGTCTGAACCGCGTACTCGTCTCAAGAGGTAACTTACTTGCAGTCGTCCTATCATGCAGTCTTACTGCCCTGATTGCCATTTTACTATTCTTATTTGAAAGTGCGTGTTAAAACTGGGAATTTTATGGAGAACAAATTTGTTATCAAATTTTAACATGCCACGATGTATTGACTGCTGTATTTTATGGTTTAGAAAAGTTGGAAAGCCGTACGCTGAGTTAAAGAGCACACAGTTAACACATTTTCAAATTTTGTGCGAAAACTTTTTCAGTTCATGAAAAAATATAATGAAGAGAAGGCTGTTCCTCTTAGAATGGAATTCTTTAATAACTAATTTGACTTTTGTGATACTTGTAACTTTCGTTTGATGTTTCTCTTAGGTTACTTGCAGGATGTGAGTGTGTGTGCAACTGAAGGCGACATTAAGGTATCATTAGTATGTGGTTTTCGCCTATGTAATTTCATTCATGAAAACGTAATCATTTTTCTCATTCAAATAGCAGCAGTCGGAATCGAGAGCGAATTACAACATGTTAAATACGGAAACGGCTTTTATCATTGATAGTTTTGAATGATCCAAAATGAGTGTAAATGAGTTGTTTGCTAATGCTTTTCTAATGTGCTAGATTTTGTGAGGTGAAAAGTTGAAGAATGAAGAAATCACTAACTTGCCCAAAAACTAAGTTTAAAATAAGATACATGTATATAGCTTGGATGATTTATTGTCATTGCGCTGGTAAAATGCTATAGAAGACCAACCTAAGGACGAATTAAAAACATACTTTTATGATTGGGATACAGAAATGGTTATGAAACTGTAGGGAGAGATGATAAAAAAAGTTGATGTTTGGAGTACTTATAAGCGTTCTAATATCGTTGCAGATACGAGAAACTCAGAAAAAGATAGATACAGGATTAGTAAGGGGTATCAGACATCTAGATGTGTAGTAGAAGCATTTATAGTAAAAGGCTTAGTATGAAGTGAAAAAATTTGATCTCTTCCGATTACTTTGGGCCATAAATAAGGGGCTTGTTATGGGCCATAAAGAGGAGAAAAATCAACAGGTTTGAGAATTAGACAGAGAACATGACGTATTGTTGACATGGCTCGCTTATGTAAAATACGATGCAAAGAACATGTATGGGTGCAAGTTGTGATATTAGATACTGTGAATAATATTGTTCATGAAGTTTGACTGTATTAATGGTATGAGAGCATGTGGTTTGAGTAGTGAAGTCGGTAGTGAGAAGTAGTGATGTGTCGAGGATAGAGAGAGGGTTTGAGAATGAAGTGAGGAAAGAGTTGAATGACATTGTTGTGTCTGTAAAGTTTAGAGAATGTGTTCCAACAACCAAATTGATTGGAGAATGCGTATTGGTTAAGATATCTTGGACGTAGGGCTGGTTACGTTTAGCCTCGTTCCTATTGCCTTATTCTATTCTATTCTATTCAAAGCTTGTTTCTTTGAGTGAAGGTGAAAGAGAGAGAGGAATATCTACCACGTTACGGCATGAGTGATATACGGGTCAAGCCTTTTTTTACTCTAAGCTACAGAAGCGTTTTTGTTATTATCCCAACTTGTGGATTGCGATGGTGTTGTGATGTATTATATTATTGTGCATGTTGTTAAATTACATCAAGTGTTTTTGTCGTTTAGAGCTGCAATTTCTAGGCGTTTTTTTTAATTGTAGACTCTGTATTTACGAAGCGCAGCTTTATTATATCATTTCAGTGACAGTCCATTTCTTGTTGCTTATTCTCGCGAGCTAAGTGTTGTCATTTTGAGCCGCACAACTACTGTCGTGTTGACTGATTTCCATGTTTAAGTTTCTCGACGTGTGGGTTTCTTGATTGTTTTTTCTTGCACCAGGGTGGCATGCACGTGTCCTAATTGTCGAGAGGGTGGCGTCAACAACGAGAGAGGCGAACCAAGTAGCAGCAACGGGCTGGGCTCTACGAAGAGGCGCCAGCACATTTGCCACATACCGGGCTGCAATAAAACTTACGGCAAAACCTCGCATTTGAGAGCTCATCTTAGATGGCACGCTGGCGACCGACCGTTTGCATGTTCTTGGATGTTTTGCACGAAAAGATTTACCAGATCAGATGAACTGCAGGTAAGGTTTTACTCTGCCTGGTCGTGCAATACACCCGTGTCCAAAATCTTACCACTACTTTTTGGGGACGAGGCATAAAGGCAAATTTGGGTTATTGCAGTGTACATAACATGTTACTCATAACGTTCTCTATCGGTGTCACGCTAATGATATGGGAAATTTAGAGTAATTCATTTATGATTCATGCTTTTTATACAACTCGATCATTTTACCCCGTGTTATATGAGTTGTTAAAGTATTTTAGAGCTTTCAAATATCTTGTGTATTATTATTTCCTTGGCTAGTCCCGTCGCTGTGGCAACTTATCTGTTATTTCAACGTGGATAATGAAAATTGTGACGCTCAATTTTGGTGTTTACTGAAGAGTATGAATCTGCCTTGAGAGTTTTGAGCCTCCTGGGAGGAAGTAACGAGCACTTTTGATTGCAGAGACACAAGCGAACTCACACCGGCGAGAAGCGTTTCAACTGCCCTGACTGTGATAAGAAGTTCATGCGCTCTGATCATCTCTCGAAGCACGTCAAGACCCACGTGGCTAAGAAAACCGTAAGTTTTTAGGAATTTTGCCTAGTGTTAGCTGCACTCTAAATTAGCAAAGCTATCTGTTAAATGACTGGTGCAGGGTATGATAGCTGTAGAGATTGAGTTTTGGCGGTAAACGTTAATGAACATTGTTTGTGTTCTTGATATTGTTTTCTGTTTATGACTCGATGGATTTTGTGCAGAGTGCGCCTTCAGTGATTGAAAGCTCCGACAGTAGTGGTCATTCATCGGACAATGACGGCGACAATAAGATGCTCATCACACTGCCTACTGAAGGCAACAGTGATGCGCTCACCATCGTCACTAGCGCCGTCCAGTCTGCAGAAGAGGCCTCTGCGTCCCAGTAGAGGTTCGTGCGTTCACTCACAGGCTGTGATCACTCATTTACTTGATCATCAGAGCTTGATTTCTCTCCTGAGGCCCTTGGGAACAGGAAAATTGTCATTGATATTGTGGATTATCGATAAATGTGTTGGGGGAAACCCTTCATATCTTCTAGTGACTGAATAGAAATATTAGGTTGTTACAAAAATAATGGCCGATTTCAGAAGCATGCGTTGGCCTTCGAGCGGCCATTATTTCTGTAACAATCTAATATTACGAGACTCCAAGTATGATGTGAACTTTTCACACCCGAAACTGCTTGCCTTACATCCGCGTCTGCTTATCTCCTTTGTTGCCAATGTCTCCACTACGTTGGTATTTCATTATTACATTAAAAATTTTTATTATAATTTCTGATACTTGAGGAACGTTAGTTTATTCATTAAGATTTAGGCATCCATAACAAACAAATTCTACTCCAGCGAAGACGTTTAGAGGTACGTAAGGTAAATACAGTGGGATCATACAGTGGGATAAAAAAATACAGTGGGAGTGAATTTGAATTTATTTTATGCTGGCGGCTGTTCAAAGGGGGAAAAATTCCTAAATGGAAACCACGTGTATTTGCTCCTTAGGGTATAATAGAAAGTAAATGAATCTCTTCCTGGAATCCAAAAAACTCCAAAACTTTTAACTGCAAATATATACGATGCAAGGTGAAATACGATCAAATAGTCTATACATATATATAAATCAATTAATTATGAAAAAAAATTAATGCACTAACAAAAAAAAAACGCATTTGTCTCGGTGACTAGTGCAATTGATGGACTGAATGAACGAAATGACTTGAGTTTGCCATAACAATTAACAGCCGCCGCTGTAATTTGTGGAATTTCGTGGTGACTCAACAAAAATTTACTCAAATGTTTTTGTTGTTGTTGAATTTTTACTGTGACGATTTGTCCAGGTAATTTCAATAATCCCTAGTAAATATACTAATACATCTTATGAATGATCTGTGGTCTCTTGCGTGTGGGTTTTAAGGCTGGAATCCGGAAAAATAATCCCGACTGTTTCACAATAATTCGAGTTCGATATTATGAAAGGAGTGATATGAGGAAGTAACTAAGTTTTGTAGCTTATGCACTGCCAAAACATTTATTTCATTTTAAGGGTGTTATTTGTTCTGATAATCAAGCTCTAACTTGGAAAGTGCACCTACAGATCACGCGTTTCTGATCCTACAACACGTTTTCGTTCATGTTTTCGGCTGTCACATTTGGTTTGGTTGTAGCTTGATTTCTCACTGATTGAACTAGGCTTTCATACCTTGCACCTCTTAGAGTTGAATGGGATTTTGTATTTATTTCAGATAAAGAAAATGATATTTAATAACAGGAAAGTATTACTATTGAGTTCATCTGAGTGGTAAGATGTAGTGTTGAAGTTAATGTTTTTTTTTTAAATACGTGTTTTCGTACGGTATTGCTCTCTGTTTGGACGCATACTGATTGTGTTTGTCCTCGCGACTACGCCTTGAAATCATTGCGTTTCTCAGAGAGGTCTTAAGCGATTCACATCAATAATTGAAGGGTTTTTGATTTTAGTCAGTTTTTTTTTACTATTTTTCGTCTAAACTTTTTACTATCGTTTCGTCTAACTTTTTATTTTTTATTCATTTCTATTTTTGACTCAGAAATGCCTCTACTATCTTTCTAGGTAACAGTAGTGGCTGGACTAACAAGAATTTAAATTCAAGGCTTTCGTTCGACCAGTTCAGTTCTGTATCACCATAGAAAGCGCATTTATTATGTGGAAATTGAGGTTGAAGATTGGGCATAATAATAGCTGTCATACACAAGTCGGTTAGCTTTCTGACAGCTTTATTTTTGTACACAATTCAAGCTCGCCTTGCAAAAAGGTATGTCATAGCGGAGAATTGTAACGTTTTTTTAGAAATGATACGTTAGGAAATTATGGTTCTCGTTACACTGGATGTAACGGTGAGTGCAAGATAAGACAAGGAGTGTCAAGAGAATTTGAAGATGAAATTGATGTTATAATATTGAGGTGGTTTGTAGGTACGGGCGAGCGGTATCTAGTAATGAATTTAGAAGTGAAAGAAAGATGCTTTTGACATGAATAGAGATGCAGATTTTTGTAAATGGAATGTTGAAAAAAGTTGTCTCAGTTGAGCTTACAAGATCGTGGGTCACTGACCGAAATGAAATGTCAGGCTTTCTCTTATAAGTCCAGATGTGAGAGTAAGAACCGTCGACTGGGTAAACTAGCAAGAGTGGCCAGGCTCTGCTGTTGAATTTATAAAAACATCAATATGTATTCCTGGAGTGTTTCTTAGTTCGCATGAATGATCGACCCTACCTTGTCATACCCTTATCCTCTTCCCTCTGTGATTTTAGCGTAAGGCTATCAAAGTTTGTTGTATTGAAAACACGAATCTGCTAGAAAAATTGTTTTTCGGATTTGGCGTTCCTCTGGGGTATGTAGAATTCCTGAGCTTTGTTTGGAGGTTGAGTTTACAACTGTGAATTATCACTTCTCAGTTGTATATCTAGCTACTCGCCGCAGAATTAGTAACTCTTGTTGCAGGACTCTTTTGAAGTTACGTAGTCTTTATTGTACAATTTCGATCTTTAATGCTCTCTCGCGTACTGTGCGACTGATCTCGAACACGAGTGGCTTCGCTCCATCTGTTGCATTCAGTCAATATTTTTCTTCATTGAGACTTTCTCGTAACACGCGACGAGTGCTGGTTATGACCAATGTGTAATAACTATTCTCATTTTGGGATGCGTATCATCTGTTGAAATTCTCGTCTCCGTTTACAGCCGACATGTTACTGTCCGCCCCACTTCGATGAACGGTTGTGGGCTCTGAGGTATATTCCATTTTATTTGATTTGCTAGTGATGGTAATACTATTCATCATGAAACGTCCCAACGCCTGTGTTCTCATTTCAATTATTTTTGCTCTAACCGCAACCGTTTTTTGGGGACAACATTAATCAAGTTTTTGAACATGTTTAGGGATGATTTTTTAATTCGTGTAATTTTCAAGTTTTTAAAGCTACAAACGTTGATGACCTTTTTTTGGTTCGAGCGAACTTCCTGTGGATGGAGTATGTTTTGCTTTCCTTTTGATATTCTACGCTACACTTCGCTGTTCTCTTACGACAATAAGTTGGCTGTCCTCTAGTCAGCATTGTGCGGCTTGCCAGCTGTATTTTTTGTGTAGTTCGTATGTGGTACAGGGTGCGGCAACATAACGTTCTTTTTTCAGAGAAAAGCGCTTTGATGAACAGAATTTGTTACCGCACCCAGTACATTCTTGGGAGTCAGAGGCTGCTTGATATGCCTCACAACAAAGATTTTTTGGTGCTGTAAATATGTCCTGAATTTTTCATTTTCTTAGCGGTTGTCAAACCGCTGCTGTTAACTCACCTTTGTAATGACTCCACGAGCAAAACCAACCAATAACATTGCAGCGTCTCCTCAAATTACCGTTGTTTATAAGAGGGTATGATGCTTCTTAGAGACGTCCCGTATTTCCTTCAGGGATGCTGACGTGTCATCTTTGACGCAACTTCATGTTTCATGTTTTTTCTCTGCAGTATTTTAAGCGACTCACTAAAGTCAACTCTTATGTTTCGAGTCTTGACGGTTAATCTCGCAGTTGGCAAGCGTTGGTTTTGGTTTTCACACTTTGTCCATTAACATTGATCTATCTGTTCCTTGTCATATAGAAAGCATGCGAACTTTTCAATTGAGAGATTAGTCGACTCCAGCAGCCGTGACTAACAATTGTATTTTCACCACGCTCTTTGACTTGTATCACGTTTAACCCTGGAACGACGAAGTGGGCACGAGAGGCCCAGCATCAATTAACAAGTTCGTAAATTGTTTTTAAATAATTATTAGAGAATGAAACTGTATGACTTTAATAAAAGGCATAGTTCAATAAAATAATTGAAGTCATAAAATAATTGAAAAGTGGCTGGGCCTCATAGCCCCACCTAGTCTTCGATGCTGCTTATTTTTATCCGTCGGTCCAGGGTTAAACGCAAATCCCTCTGTAACGAAGTGTTTACTGTGTTAAGTGACGACGAAATTTTCTTGATAATTCAATCTAAACTAGCCTCGAGGTATTGGAAGGGTAATGGGCATCACGAAAAGCTCATCTGTATCATCTAGCTGAAGAAATATTTTTGTGTAAACGTGTAGCGGTATAGTTATAGTACAACTTTAATGAAGGATAACATAGAACGTGCGGGTAAGGAATTTCAATTAACTTAACTTGATTGTGTGTTACTAGAGTTGCTCCTCTTCCTGTCTTGCTAACTGAACCTTGCGTGAACTGAAAGGGAGCTCTTTTTCATGTGTTGCGAATTCTATTCAATTTTTTAACTGGGATCGATCTCTACATTCTTCCCGGTTGTGTTTGCTTAATGTCGTGTGTAAATGATCGCCTACCACTCGATTTACCACTATTTTTGTTCATGGGTGTAAACAAAATAGAATCTTTACTGGTAACTAATTGGCATTACTGTATTACTTAACCATAGTTATAGTCTAGCTATGAATCTGTGTTCACACACACGTGGCGAGCTATGCTCTCTCCTATTTTACGCGCTAATCGGGAATGTTTTTACCTAGATCTCTGAAAAGCTACTCCAGATTAGTTGTGGCAGTTTTTCAGATTTCTCAATTTTTTACCGAAATTGGTTAGTGAGCATTACTTTCGTGTTGTGATAATTTTTGTACATATTATATAACTTAAATGTTTTTCAACACCGCCTCGTTCATGGATGAATCTTGTGTACAGTAAGTAAATTACAATTGTCAATGTTCGTCAAAACGAGCCTTGTTGATACGTCACCTTGTACCTGAGCGTCATTAACTTTACGATTTTAAAGAAAAATCAAATTCGTGTTCATTTCATTGCCCTTTATTGCGTTACAGTTTTTATATGCTGTGACTACAGGGTGTCTCAAAAAAATGTACTCACCCTTTAACCGTAGCTAACATGCTGTCTTCTTAGTGTTGCAGGTGTGAGGTTCGAACCTTTACGAATATGATTAAATGTGATTAAAGAATCATGTTCGCAAAGGTTCGAACCTCACACCTGCAACACAAAGAAGACAGCATGTTAGCAACGGTTAAACAGTGAGTACATTTTTTTGAGACACCCTGTATATTCTGCTGAAATCCGTTGTCGAAACTTTTCGTTTCGTATACACCCGCAACGCAAAAATAACTCACTTAATAGCTCTTATTTCCAGATTTTAATATTTTCTGAGTTTGAGTTCTCTGCCGTCTCTTTTTGTGACTGCAAAACTATGCAATTAAGTATAGATTCAAGTAATTACTGCTGCATTTTCGGCTTTTTGTTTCACGCATAACAACGCAACGTAAAAACCACAATCATAAGTCAGAAAAAGTACCTGGGTTTAAGCTTAAATGCTTTGATAGCAATCTATTAGTTAAATTTGATCATGTTTTAATACATTGACTACAGCCTACGCAGAGGTATTCCTCGAATACTTGATTGATTTCCCTTGTCAGTTCTTGAAGAAAAATATTCTATTTCAATAGTTCTTCCTTAGATCACTTGAGAAACCTACAAAGTCGTTTCAATCTACTAATACGGTGGTATGTGTAACACCTAAACTTTCTCGCTTCGATGGTCCAATAATTTTAAAAATGATTAAAGGCAAATCGGTCGAAGATACCTGCAAGACCATCAATCAACATCTGGAACGATAATGATGTACAACGCTGAATGTAGAAAATTACAGATCCAACTTACTCACTCACCCCTTCTATGCAGCCGAATACAAGCTATAATATCTACGGATGACTATAAAACGATTTTTCAAACGAGAGAAGAAAATTTAGCGAATTTCGAGATGTGAGCCTTCATTAGCAGGGAAGCAATATTAGAGCCCCATAAAAGCATTACTGATGTGAAACTAATAAAATCTGAGTTGTACACACTCTTCAAAGAAAATCTTTAGAATCATCTGAAGCTGAAGCGTAAAAAGCCTAGAGAAAAAATCCCACGCCTATTTTATAAAGGCTTGATAAATAAAAATCAACAAAACACTAGATATTCAAGATCGAGCTCATCTCAGTATGGAATCCTGAAAATACGAGCATCTGCTGCAACATGAAAAGACTCCGACGAATGAAAGCCATATTGTTACATTTGTTCATTAATATGCAGTGATCGAAGAACCTATTTTATGTTAAAGTTACACACATCCTGCAGTGCGAGATTACTCACCTGTGATCAATGCAAGTCTTTTGGAGTTTTGAGCTGTGGCCTGCATATCACCCCGGGTGTACACGCATCGGCGTCTGTGAGAATGCAGAGCATAAAAATAACTCAACTCTAGCTGAAGATGGGGATGACAGAATTACCTGTTCATTCAAACTCGCTCACTAAATTGGGTTAAAGAAACGAGCATATTTTCCAACATGCAATTTTCTAGAGCTAACTGTAGGCATGAATTTCAATTACACGCTCATTTAACACCAGCATATCTATGAACGATAAAGAGATCCGAGGGAAAGACGTGGGAAGAAAACTTTTACGCGTACTAGGAAATAGATTAGCTCAAGAATTTTATGACTCTACCTAGTTCGTAAGCTCACTGAACGAAACAAGAACAATGATTCAGTTCAGCTTTAATGAAGGAAGCACAATCATACAAAGCGGCCGCAGCCTAAGGTATGGGTTCAATAGTATCGAACTTCCAGGGCATGAGATCTTAACTTTCGTTTTATTCAAGAGAAAACGACAAAGTAACGCTGATTTCTGCAAAGCGTAAGACTACCTGCTAATAAAACTCCTTTCCCCTTTTGCTGTGAGCTAAATCCCACTCTGCTGGTGACAATCATTTACCATGATCGGCAAACTGTCGCTCGCTCACTTATTAACTCACTCACTGGATAGAAGGCATGCGAGGACGGGGATGCAGATATTTCAGTCGATGTCCATCACCTCTCCAATTCGTCATAGCCTGAACTTGATCGCGCAGACTAATCGCCACAGCAGTGAGGGTGGACTCGAAGCCAGGGTAACACCGTTTTAGTTACTCATTTGCATCGACGCGAAGCTACACAAAATATTACTCCAACTTTCAAAGGGTGCTACTTTAGAATGCAGTCTACCTGTACTTTACATTTTAGAGAGCGGTCTATTTCCACGATTAGAACTTTATACTTTAGAATACTACTAACACTATTCATTCTCTTTTAAATAGTTACCTGAACCTACCTTTCCGATGGTATCACATCGATTACAAGGGTCTGCTTATTGTGATACATCAAGGAGATTGCTCTATTGATAAAATACAACAGCTGTTTCCTCTGTACAAATTATATACATAGAAATCTTTTAATAACATAGAAATGGTTAAAATTAACTCTGGTTTAGAGGGCAAGAAAAAGTAGACTGCTCGCTAAAGTATCACCCTTTCGAAGCCAACAACGGTTGGAAAACAGGCACTCACAAGCGCATAGTAAGCCAACTTGTTAGCGCTAGCAGAGTTTGATAACAATCAAATTGTACACTATAACAATTGCAATATAGAAAATCAAACTTTCGGTAACATGAATTAACCAAGCTGTAAGCAATTTTTTGTCGATAATATTGGGCGCAAATGTCACCGATGATGCATCTTATTCCCTCTGATTGAACTCAACACGCGTCATTCAAAAGACTAAAAGTTCAACAGCGCAAAACAAACCACACTTTCCTATAATTTCTACTAAGCGAGATATACTAAACTTTGCTCAATTCTAAATAAGTGGGGAAAAACTGCGAAAGGGGCGTTAGATTATTATACTACAAACAGGGTGCTACTAACTTACCATACGCGTAGAGAAAAAGTTTCAACTACGGAAGCGTATACTATATTTCCGCGAAAAAATGAAGGAACACAGAAATGTAACCTAAAATACTGGTACAGGGTGATCGGTAAAGATGTAAATAGAAAGATCCGGGAATACCAGATCTGATAAACTAAACTAACATGAACGGTACTTGCGAGCTGAATTGATATGGACCGACATACATTGGTTTCTCACAAGTTCTACATGCTTCACGATTGAGTCACAAGGCTTATCTGGTAGCTGATTAGACGAAGTTGAAACTCGTTTTCTTCTCAAACGTACTAGAGCCCAAACTTCAGCATACTTGCAGTCCGGAACCTCAGCATACATTTTAAGGCAACTCATAGCCGAGTTGAGAGCCAAACTTTCAAATTTTTATCCGAATGAATACACCAAATCCTAAACTAGCAACAAGTGAATTCAAATTTATTTCTCTTCCAGTAAAAGATTAAAAAATCAAAATCGATAGCATGAGTTGTCTTTTCAAGAATGTCATAAAACCGCCAAGTCGATAACGAATTCTATCTACCATACAAGATGAGTCTCGAATTAGAAGCCAAATATATTCTCAACAATATGCTACAAAGCACCAACTGCATCTACGAATATTATATTGATTCCGCTCTCTGTATTCCTAAAAAATGATGGAAAAACACATTACGACAGAGCTAACACATCCTTTCTCAAAATCTACGTAAGATGACTTCTAATGTAAATTTACACTCTTCGATTTCTAGAACACGCGCTAACAAGACATAGCATCCTTACAAGCTAAAATGAATAATCTAACAAGTACGACGTTCCACATAGTCCTGACACTGATCCACCGCTAGTTTCAAAGAGATTAGAACACTACTTCGACAACAAGCATGGACGAAAACTACACCTTACTGTACTGCATACGAACACGAAACTGCCACGTCAAATGTGGAATCTGCAGATATGGAAGTAGTTAGGACAGGTCTCGTATTTTAGTGTGGTCTCGAAAAGCCGAGCAGACGATTTCAGACTCCGAGAAAAATTTAATCGAAGTCACAGAAGAGTCCCCTAATCTCACATTGAGTGTTGTGAAGGTAGTACAGAGTTCTTTGAGGAGTGTTATCTATGAGTAGATGCAACAAAACTGTAGTTGACAATCCATACGGAGCACGGCGCAAGGACGACTTTGTCATGAGCGTAAACGTATCTCTCTCCTAAAAGTCCACTTGAATGTGATAGAAATAGTGCGTTTGGTAGTGCAAGGAAAGTAAAGTGGTTTACAAACCGGAATGTCCACCATCACTGTGCAGAAGAAACTGACGCAGTTCTGAAGTCACATAACAAACAGTAATAACGAATCTCTAACTCAATGGACTAGCAGCCTATAATTCAGGTCCACGTCACCAAGAGTAACAACACATGAAGCATTCATCGTCACAAGTGGAAGACATGGAGCTCTTTCAGCGATGAGGTTACGACATCAAGAACACCTAAAAACAACAAGTTGGTCATCGGCGTTCACACATTACTTATACTCGGACACGGGTGCCTTTTTCTTCGTAACTGGAGAACGGAAGAGTTTTTCCTAAAAGTTCGAACTTCCAATTCCTGATCCTCCGACTATTTGCCTCTTTTTTCCACTCAACATGATTGACGAATATTGTCAAAAAGCAATAAGGGTCTCGATATAATAATTCCAAACTAGATTCCTTTTCTCAACTTAACAGAATGAATCTCAACATATCAGGTTCGACATTTTCAATTACTTGAAGAGAGCAGTACTAGATAATGTATAACGGAAAGACGTTTTTAGTCGCACAAGAAGTACATTCCACAAGTACACGTGTTAGAATAATGAAATTACATGACAGTGACATTACAATCCCGAGAAGAGTAGCATGACCAGACATTACATTGACGCCACAATCTTGAAGCGTAGCATGATCCAACACAAGTGACACCACAATCTTGAAGCGTAGCATGATCTGACATGAGTGACACCACAATCTTGAAGCGTAGCATGATCCGACATGAGTGACACCACAATCTTGAAGCGTAGCATGATCTGACATGAGTGACACCACAATCTTGAAGCG
>VCRD01000017.1:173681-314353 GCA_006783055.1 Trinorchestia longiramus
TGGAAAGTAGTGCTTAGAGTAGACCAATGAAAATTTCTTCGAGTCGTAGAAATGATAAAAGAAGAATACACCAGAGGCAATCACACAAGAGCATAGCATAAGCTCGCCATAATGGAACATCTGTAACTTTTCCTAAAAATAGGGATGACAAATAAAGCCAAACAATAAATCAAAATTACGCCAGATTTCCAGTTACTTCTCCAAATCTGTTGGAGCGCATGGCTCCTCTGAGAAACACTGATCTCAAATGACAACTAACTAGGAATCACTATTAGCATCCCCTGTGGGAGCCGAGCACCGGAATTCTAAATCCCACGGCAGTGTCAAGTGAACAACAAATGTTGAAGGATAATTTTCTTCAGCACCCAGACCCTCCCACTCGCTACAGTTAAGATCAGGCCATAGAAAGAAAAAGATTCTTTATAGCATTGATCATAGAACGCAAGTCCTACTTCAACAGTCTTCGGGGACATGGCTATAAGTGTAGAATTCAACTGCACAGTATCTGTATACTTACCGACAACCACTGAATTATATTTCACGATTTCCGAATTTCTCTAACATCACAAAGATCGCAAAAAATATTCTCACTTGAGAAAACTACGCAAATGAATCAACTTCAACCTTTTTTAATATCTGCTGCTAAATCTTTTTCAAATTTCTGACGTTCTTTGAATAATTGCTTTTCTAAACATACTTTTATCAATCTACAAGAGCTAAACTTCAGGAACAACACTTTTACTACAACTGCAGTGAGGCGCAGTCAACCACAACCAAAGATAAAAAGACTAGACCGATTTCTACTGCTGATCAGGTGACGCCTACGCGTCCCTAAAGTCATCGTATCTGAAGCATACATACATGAACACCACTGCAATTTGTCTGTATTCTTGTAGCTCACAAATTTTCTTTTCATACACATGATATCCAGGTATGGCTACAACTAGCTTCTGCATTCAAAAACCTTTTCTATAGCAATAGAGATATGGACAGGACTTGCTGTTAAATATTTAACAATGTTGTAAAACAAAACACGATACTGCATGAATTTCAAGATAAGTTCCTTATGTTTTCCTTGGGCTCTACCAGTGCAGCTTTTCTACATGCGATGCGCTTTTCTCTTTTAGAACTGAACACAACTTGAGGTGGTAGTGAGGAGGAGCGTCCTCATCACAGCGTAGTCTCCGCTTTCACGAGAGTCAAGTTGTTTAGAAAAGAAATAAAAATCAACGAGAGCGACATGACAGTAACGCATTAAATAACTTTTAGGTTCAGGCAAGTATTCCTAAACGTAAGTCCAGATTACTGATAGATATTCAAGTACACATATTGATACTATTGTAACAAATCATTCACGAGCAAGATTTGTTTCAATTCTGCGTAATGTTGCATTTGATGGGAATGGAAAGTGAACCGTCACTAAATTATCTGTACCAAAGTGCCAACGCCACCTTTGTTTTAATTTCCATCGAGTGTACTTCTGCATATGATAAGTTAATACAGTACATGATCAAATTGATCTGCTATTTCTGTGAATTTATGGACGATCGCCGAGGTACATCAACATTTTTTAGCAAAACTAATATCAGTCAAAATTAAAGGAACAGGCCATTCGCACCAACCTGTACTAGGCAATAAAATACTGTACCAGCAGCCCTTCAGTAAAAATGTTCCTCCTCCTGTAATAATTTACACAGTACTACGCTGCCTCAAATGACGTAGTTTCAAAGGGCGACTTAAATACTAGGGTTTCATGCAGGAACACGGATCGGTAGGGTTTCTATTTGTACCTATGACCCCTAGATTTATTGTATTAATCCAGTATGAAGCGTTGATATGTGCGGCAAATCTGCTTGTCAGTGCACTGCACTGCCATCAAACCTCTAAACCTCCACGACCCAACGAGTATAGTATCAAGTATCACTACTATAATCTCAACTAAGGCTTGTGCACTTGCCTCACATACAGAACGTGACTCATATTCTAAATATTTCAATCTCGAGCCAGTTAATCGTCACAAGCTCACCACCATAATTTAAAATTTGAACTTGTGCATAATCTCATTACCCGGATTCCAGCTCACAGCTTCACTTCGTAATACGACCAGCCCTACGTCTACCACCCTCCTCTGAGAAAAAACCACGTCGTCAAGCACGTACAGGTTATAGCTACCACAAGGAACTTTTAGGACGGTGGCACTAATACTTAACCATAACTGTCATGCATGAGAACTTTCAACAGCGTACCTATTACCCTGACACTGTAGTCTGCTCACCTGTAACGATTATACATCCGACGCCAGAATCTTCTCAATTTTCCTTCTCAAAGAACTCAATGCGGGAAAATATACCTCAGCAGTAATGGATTTTTAGCATGATGTTCACATTGCAAGAACTAAAAACGCGCGAAAAAATATCAATGCGATAATACATGATTCAAGACCAAGTCTTGAACTCGACTATACTCCAACTGAAAACAAGACTGATGAAAATCAGGCACATGAAACGAAGAGTTAGTGGCAGTGAATACTTGACATGACTGTCATCGGTGTTTTTTATACTAGCTATTTTTAATTTTAATGCTTACGGATCTAAATGCACCATAAACAAGAAGCCACTTGGATCTGCTAACAGCACCTAGCGCAACAAGATGAGGACGAAGCTTGCATGAAAATTGAACTCGTGAAGGACACAGCGTGAATGGCAAATTGCCAACTCCCACAAGTAGAAGAGCAAAAGAACACATTTACAAAATGAAGTAAATGAACATTCTCAGCAGGATAGCTGCAGCTGTTGGAGGTAACTGAGCATTTCTTTCGGAGGAATCCCTACGGTGTTGCCGAATAAAGACCGTCAGTATCCTCGCGGCGGGAGATAAGAACTTGTATCTTTACTATGCAGCACCGAGTACCTCAAGTACAAAGATCAACCCTCATTGGCTAAAATCCCTGACAGATCAGCAACATAAAAAATCAGATTAAACTAATATTTACGAAAATGTGTCAAGTAATATTCAATGGCGTCACTGGAAAATTAGTACAAGCTAGAAAAAGATCAAGAATGGTAATTTACGATTAATACATTCTCTGATTGCGACAAAACCATAATTGCACACCTAACACCAAATGAATACTAATATTAAATAGGGTTATCACTTTCACCACCCGAAAAAATGTCCTGTGGAAAGAAACCGCATACAATCTCAAAACAACGTAAATCAATATAGACACGCTCGAGCCTCAGTTCTAACCAGGCATCGCTGCAAGAGCGATGTTGTTTCATCTTTTTTATTCATATACACTTGGGTACGCGTAACAGATTCTGCTTTGCAACTATTCTCTATAAATGTCAACATGCATGTTTTCGTACTAAAGTGGAATGTTGAAAATTGAAAGTCTGTTTATACTAATATTTCAATCACAACCCAGACTGAACCATAACGTCACGCCTCCACGGTGCGCGGTTGGGTCCACTCGTGCTATCTTCACTCAGAAATCAGACTTTCAGTTGCCTCTGGTGTGGCAAATGCGCGCCAATTCTGCCGGCTCGATAACTCTGACAATGTTTTGGTCTTGTTTAAAAACATGAAAAATGGTTATCAATTTAAGTTATAATCCCTCGGCTGAAATTATAAATTGTACAGGAATTCAGCACCTATCAAGAGTGGAAGTAAGACAGCCAACTTAGTCGTATCAAGTGAACGCATTTTGTAGAAAACGTGAACGATTTTAACCATACACTAATACTACTTATAAACCTAAACCAACAATTACCCGTAAGAACTTAACAGCTTTAAACCACTAGAGTGCTTTGGTTAGAGTATTTCAACAAAATACTGAGTAACAAAACTGGCTCAACCTGAATTCACACAAACATTCGGTAACCACGGAATAGAACTATCACCAACTGAACACGAACAAAGAGGATCACCAAGCCCCGCTCGTCTACACGTCTAGCTGTGCCCGTATACATGATACGAATGCTGTTCGCGTGTTAGTGTGAGTCTGTGTTAAAATATATATAATAATAAGAGTTAAAAAATAGCCATTATACTCCGATTAGATCTTAAAATAAAATCAACTAAGAAATTCATACAATCTACAAAGCCCATTAATTGTGTGAGTAAAACTATAGGAGCTCAGCTACCCAACTGATAATAAAAGACAAATCGTGACTCAGCTGTTACCACCCTAAGAAATACAAACATGACGTCAAGAGGCACACGAAACTACTAAAACTACAAACTAAAGAACAGTAACTGACTTTTTTTCACGGACATCAAAATTAAGCAATTTTGAGCACTCAGTCACGATTTGAGACAAGATGTAGAGTTAAAATACAAATGCGCAGATCCAGTCAAAGTGAATGGTTTCAAGCTGTACGTAAAATTTACTGATGCCCTCGTATTGTGCTTGACCACCGTATAAGCAAAAAGGCGATCGTAACAGTGGGATGCGGTTTAAAAATTTTTAAATTCAGTAGCACCATTAAGTGAAACTTTTGATCTCTCAGTTTTATGACTCAAAACTTTAAAAAACAATGATTGACCAAAATTAGGACAGAGAGCAGCAGTAAGTCCACTGGCAGTAACCAGGCTATCACATTCAGCGTGAGGACAATACCACACGCACAATCGCAGTCACGGAACAGCACAATACTTCAAGATAAAACTGGCAGGTCTTCGCTCGTTGCCGAGGCTAGACGTACTGTACGCTGCTAAGCAAGGAAATGGGCAGTTACTTTACATTTTACATTCCTGGATGAATAAAAGAACAAGCACCCCAGCACGCAGGTGGCAGCACAAAAAAAATCTCATTGCCTCTAAAACGCACGAGGTAAAGAACACAAAAACAACGCACGTAGTAACATAACTTTGTGCACGATATGAGTATTCTTTATCCTTTAAACATGCTGTGAACGAGGAAGCACTGGATATACGATGTAGAAGCTCAAATATACATTTCACGTGGCTATGAAGCATGGATACATTAAAAGAAGCCTAGCCTTAAGCTCTCATTCATCATCATTCAGATTATTAAATCACAACATATTAGTGATATAATTAGGAGTCTTCTACCTTATTTATTCAAAATGAATTACTGAATATCACTTGCACTGTTAAAGTTGGTGACTGTGTTTACATGATTTCATATACTTCTTCCTCAGCCAACGTGTCATTTTTATTAAAGAATGAGCACCCGCAGAACTTACCAGACTTGACCACACCATCAGTATCGCCACGGTGGCAGCCCCGCAAAGGTCAGGAAAAACTTGAACGAACGTTCGTCATTTTGGAAGCAAAGCGCGAGAAGGTGTCCGATATGATGCGAGCGAGAGTTGGCTCTCGCAACCCCGTTCCCTAAGATATCGGGGGACAGAAGATCGGCTTTCCGGTCAGGGGATCGATGAGGTGACACGATGAGGTAACACCACTGCTGTTCTCAGTCGTAGTAGCAGCGGAGGCGGTGGTGGTGGCGGCGGCAGCAGTAGCAGTAGTAGTAGTAGCAGCAGTAGCAGCAGCAGTAGCAGCCCCGATGCGAGGTGGTGTTTCTTCAGAGCCAGTACTGTTGTTGTGACTAGCCTTTGCAATAATGCGCGGCCCCTCACCCACGGTGGTGTGCAGCATGTACTGCAGCTTGATGCCTGGGGGGCTGTTGGCGCTGTGGAAGCTGTTGATTAAATCATTGCTTAGCGCCTCCAAAGAGGGGATGAGCTGAGGGGTGGGCGAGGGCAGGCCGCGCATGTAGGTGTCCAGGGTGCAGTGGTCAGATGGTGGGAAGGCCTTCAGCAGTAAAGACGTGACTTGCCCAACTGCTACCGCAGGTACGAATAAGCAAGCGTTAGGGCCCGCATCAAAAGTGTAGCATATCTGAAACATTAAAAAAATGGGCTGAAAAACAAAAAAAATAGATTCCGAAGATATTAGGTCATTTGCAAGGTTTTATTCCTCTCCCGTTTTATAATGAAACCACAGTATTTGAAATGGAATGCTTCCTATGCAGAAAAAATTTACATAATAAATAAATCAGTCCTTCAATTGTCAGGTAGCTCTATGTTTTGATAACACTTAAAGAAAGAGAAGCCCAGGCACAAAATGTCCACGATTTGAATAGAATAGAATGAGGCTATAGGAACGAACCTTCTGGCCCATTCTTGGTTCGGATAATTACTTCGATAATTATTCGTTTGTTTTACTCAAGTCCCATGCCGTATTTCTAGCCGCGTCAACCATGTCGGCAGCGGGATTCGAACCCGGGTCTTCCCGCTCGAAAGCAGATTCACTCACCAGTCGACCAAGCTGGTGATGTCGACCAAGCGTTAAATCAAATAATGCGCTCTGTAAATTTCTCGCTGGCACAGCCACTGCACTTCTCTGAGTGTGAGGTTGTCCTCACTTCAGCGTGGAGAGCTTGAGGTTCTTTGCTTCTCAATTCAACGAATTTAAATACCAGCTGCAATTCCGGAATTTGTTTCTAATGTATGATATAAATATATATATCTTTAAATGCTCTCAAATATCATATGCAACAGCTAGGGTGTAATTTGGATGAGTACATATTTATACTGCTTATCTTCTTTGGACTGTGCATCATTTTTCAACAGCAGAAAACTATTTCTAAACTTCATGCCATTGAATCATACGCATAATCAACAAAAAAGTCAAAACACCCAACAACTTGCAAACTACCATGAAATGCCGTAAGAAAATAGGACGAAGACTAGTCCAATTTCGTTCATTGAATGAACCGTGACCAGCCAAACCTTGAGGCTAGGCTGTCCCTCCTTGACAACGATCTTGTTGTACTCATGCACGAGCTCGACGACAGCGTGTGAGGTGTCTGTCATGTACATTAAAGGAGGACAGGCGGTCATGCAGGCAGCGTGCATCTCCTGGCTGTCGCTCATGGTCAGATCACAGAAGCTCGACCAGTCTTTTTCTGCGATGGCCTGCACACAAACGTCAACCAATGCTTCACGCAAGTGCTGCATCAGCTCGTGATAATGGCCCTATAGTGTGGACTACAGTATCTAAAGTGTGAAGCAAAATATATACACCGCACACAGGTGGTCAACACAGAGGTAGAATAGAATAGAATAGAATAAGGCAATAGGAACGAGCCGTTTGGCCCATTCTTGGTTCAATACCGAAGTCCCATGCCGTAAAAATTTATTTACAACTCGAAATGTAGGTGCCTGATGAATCAAATAACACTGCCATTGGCAGCATTCACAATTGTTAGACAGATACAATTTTCATCACAGCGGAAGTGAAAACTATCATAAATCTTATAAATTTTATAATTAGTTGAGGGATGTGAAAATCATTGGTTAATGAGTGTATTAACCAATAAAATCTTAACAACAAAAAATGAAGATACGAGAAGGCAATTAAAACCGATTCCACACTGAATATGTCACTGTAGTAACAAGTATGCCACGCTTATGAAGAAAAGAGAAAATAAAACGATCTGCGTATCTAACTATAGGACTACATAATCTATTCTCAAATAAACATGGCATATAGAATTCAGCACATCTCTGAGGAGGTCACCCTCTTTTAGGAACACTCACAAAAACCGATTTTGGAAGTCCTTGACTTTATTGGGTGTGCTCGTATCCTTCCGAGAAACACAAAATAGTCTTACAACAATAAATCAAAGAAACCAACCATTAATGTACCCCACTAAAAAAATGAGAGTCTACGGACAGTAACATTTGCACTGCAAACAGGATCAGCGTTCTCACAGGAAGGAAGAAAACACACCTTCATGATGCTCTTGGTGCGCTGCTCCACGGTCGAAGTGAGGCGCATGTTCATCACTACTGAGGTCTTAACACACCGTCTCATGCCCTCAGTGCTTCCAGTCTTCTTGCGTCTTCCGCTCACCTGCACGACAATTACAACCACTCACACACACTGGCACCACAGCGTCACTACTCGCTTTCACTGGTACTGAAACAATGGTTGCCTGTATTAGTGCCATCACACTCACACACACTGGCACCACAGCGTCACTACTCGCTTGCACTGGTACTGAAACAATGCTTGCCTGTATTAGTGCCATCATACTCACACACACTGGCACCACAGCGTCACTACTCGCTTGCACTGGCACTAAAACAATGCCTGCCTGTATTAGTGCCATCACACTCATAACCACTCAGCTGTTGCTGCACACGAGAACATGACTGGCTCATGTGTATGCACCACAACAATTATGACCACTCACACATGCAGGCAAACATTACTCAGTTGTACCGATACTTCTATCATCACTACTCTTCGCCTGCCAACCGCGATAGCACCATAACTACCATAACCACTTATCTGGAACGACCTAAAATGATTACTATCAACCCACACCAGGCACAATAATAGTTTACTACCCTAGCTTGTAGATACCACAACAATCATAACCGCTTTCATATGCGACACCACAAAAAATGGGTAACTTTACATAAACTAGATATTGATCGTTTAGTAATGAGTAGGTAATGACATTCAGAACTGCAACTGCTGAACAATCGAGGGTAACAGATGCTCAGTGTACTTTAATGTAATGGTTTTCTTTGCCAAACTACTCGTAGTTCAACACAGAGTTCTTCGATTCACCTTAGGCTTACATTTACAAATATTTTTACTCTCATCACAAAAGAATTGAGAGTATTGCGTACTGAGGCCCATGATTTTCAAATCACAAGTATATGGGACGTGGGTTCTTCAGTGTTGCCCTCGGACTGTCCTGGAAGTCAAGTGTGTTATTTCTCAGCAAGATGCTGTGTGAGCATGACTTTCTATCTATTGTGTGTAAGCCAACCTTCTAAATATAAAGTGTAAATTTAGGCTTAAAATTGAATTAGGATATCTTTGCGTACGGAGAACTTTAATAGATATATATAGAAGCATTGGCAATGTAATAATATGCAATTTGGATACTGGGAAGAGTTTGCAGTTTTCATAAAATAAAAAGAGAGGGTGTAGCCATGGGGTATATTTTCCAGTTGAAGAATTTGCCAGTTTGTGTTCCACCTTTAACGTAGTTCACAAGCTATCATTTCGTGTAGTTTAGTTATGTGGTGAAGATTTTGAAGAGCTTGTGCCACAATCAGGCTGCTATTCAGGCATAAGCCAATTAGTTACCCGAGTTTCCGGGGTTGAAACAAGGCGAGTGAGAACATAAAGGATGACACGCACTTCAGCACTCACAGGACGACCTTCAACTCATCATGTACGACATGACATGTAGCTCACTCTTGAAATTGCGTGCATCTCGTAATTCACTGCATACAGGCTAACGCCAAACTTACAAGGTATATTAAGCTCACCACACACAGGATGACGTGAAGCTCCCCGAAATGGTCAGGAGCTGCAATCTGGCGCGCCACAGAGTCGCTGCCGTCTGCCTGCTCTCCCTGCAACACAAGAATCATGGGTCAAGGCACAACACAGGCACACACAAAATGACTGGCAGTCCTCGTCTTTGCTTCAAGCCACCAGATACTACCAATGTTAGTATACTAACGCAATCACAATATAAAAATCACTTCCTTACGTGAGAGCTCTGAACCTACTATCTACAGTGAAAAAAAAGAATTTGGAATGTAGCGATCGGTGTTTAAGAATGTTCCATATTCTAAATTCAGTACGTGTAAAACACAGTACTACCTCTGTTGAAGTGACAAGACATAGCTAATCAATGCACTAAAGTTAAAAGGGAGTTGTCGTTCTCACCGACTGTCCACCTAGAAAAGCTTGAACTAGCGAGATAATTTTCACCCTTACTCTCGACACACAATTTTGCAATAATGACAGTACAGGCTGTCAGTTCTTTTGGCAACGGAATACAAGTCCGCTTATCCCAAGACTTGAGTTCAGACCCCATGCGTTTCACCACAAAGAAAGTATTAATTATAAACCACCATGAAATGCACTATGAACAGAATAAAAGGCATATTAAGGAGTGAAGAAATTTACACACTATTCTACTCGCAGTATCTATGTATCTAGGCAGAAGTTCTGGTAGAAATTACCATGTGTGTATGCGTGAAGTGCAGAACAAGAATTATGGCAAATGGCACAAAAGGCATCAGTTTTGGACAAACTCCAACTGTAGAAATAGCTCTGGTGAAAATAGTTGAATAGCCACATGTTCTAGAGAGGAAGAGGGAATGAGTTCTAGAATAAAAGGCATTGCTGGGACAAGTTCCTGATGAAATAAAAGTTCGGGTACACATGCATGAGGAAAAAGCTCTATAGTAAACATTAGTTCTAGAGACAGGGACAATGTAGGTAAGAGTTCTATATCATTAAGAACAAGCGCAAATTTCAGCTGTGATGTCAACGAATGAGTCAGTGGATGGTGGCAACACAGGAACAACAAGTGGGTGGTTGCAACACAGGAACAACAAGTGGGTGGTGACAACACAGGAACAACAAGTGGGTGGTGGCAACACAGGAACAACAAGTGGGTGGTGGCAACACAGGAACAACAAGTGGGTGGTGGCAACACAGGAACAACAAGTGGGTGGTGGCAACACAGGAACAAGTGGGTGGTTGCAACACAGTCTCTTACCTTGTACCACCGTACAAGTCCTCCCAGGACACTCCTGCAGGCGCTGCCGGAGCCCTGGCGGGCTGCGATGGAGAGGTCACCGCCCACCACGCCGTACACCTCAGCAACCGCCACCACTGCAATGAAACTCATCACTCAACACCAACAAATTGAATTCTCGGGAAAATGAAGCATTCATCCATTTACGGGTTCAGCCACAGAAACCCTACAAGCAAAAATTTAAATATTTAAACTAATAAAACGAGATAAATTTTGACCATTTATCACAAAACTGAGTTTTACAATCCCAATAATTTATTATGACTTTGTACTGCAAGATATTGAAAATAATATATAAATTAGCTATCTATATCAAAATATAATCTGAGACGAGATTATTAATTTTCGCTGACGTAGGCTACTGCTCCAACACGAATTAATGACGAATTTTATGAGCTTAAGGAGAACACAAAATATGAGAATTCTATACCCTTACGGCTTTGATACCTCGTAAAAATCAAACCATAAACGTTTAAGCAACGAACCCTTGCTTCATGTAGCTTAGGCACTTTTATTCCATAACACAAAACTCAACGAGAAATATGACAAGGAGACGAGCCTTGTGTGGCTAAATACAAGCTACCGAACAGAAAACCTCCACACAGCAGAGGAGTGAGCACAACACAGTACTACCAAGCAGTGAACATGAACAAGATGCACACAACACAGTACTACCCAGCACTGAACATGAACAAGATGCGCACAACACAGTACTACCCGGCACTGAACATGAACAAGATGCGCACAACACAGTACTACCCGGCACTGAACATGAACAAGATGCGCACAACACAGTACTACCCGGCACTGAACATGAACAAGATGCGCACAACACAATACTACCCAGCACTGAACATGAACAAGATGCTCACCCATGGCAGCATAGCCAGCAGCGGAGGAGGCAAGACCAGCGGCAGTGGGGAAGTTGTTGGCCGAGCAGATGTGGACATGCCAGCTAGTGCAGTCGTCCTCATCACTGCTGCTGCAACGCACCTCCTTGGCACGACGTCGGACTGCGCAAATAATATTGCATTACATAGACATAAACATATTTATTTCATTATATCGACAGAGGGACGTATATATTCCCTCTATTATATGACGGCGCGGACACAGTCGTACACAGTTGAAAACCGCGCTTTGAACAATCAAGCTGATCTCATTTCATTACATATCACAATGAACACATAGTACATTGTCACACATAGTACATTGTCACACATAGTACATTGTCACACATAGTACATTGTCACACATTCATAGTACATTGTCACAACATGCCACCAAAATACAGCTGTCACAGAGCATTACTACAGCACATTGTCACTATACAGCCGGGTATGACAAAAGATGAACAGCAAGCAAACACTGTATTAATTGGAGTGCTAGGAAACTATTTTCCTTTAAAGTAACTTTATTTCACACTTAATAGATTTGCAAGGTTCTGAAATATTTCTAACATACCATCCCATTCTGCAATTAAAATATCAGTCAATTGAATCAGCAATGACGAGGGTAGACATGTGTTTCTCAGGCGAAGGTGGATCTCTGTGGACGAGCAGATTATCATGCGTTTGCTACTCAGTTTCACAGCTTCATCACTGGGATGTTTATCTAGATATTTATTTGCTCTAATTTAGCCATTGAAGGAAATAATCAGTTATTTCAATACAATGAGAGCCTTTCAATTCATGATCCAGCCATCCCCGTTCTAAACCATTGGAAACATGGTCTTTTCTTGGTGTACATGCATAAACTTGACCGTCTGTCAGGAGCGATGTAAATGAAGGTTGAACATTATTAAATACAAATATAGATTACACCCCTACACCACACACACCCACTCAACCATGTCGGCAGCGGGATTCGAACCCGGGTCTTCCCGCTCGAAAGC
The DNA here is from genome assembly GCA_006783055.1 of Trinorchestia longiramus. Classification (NCBI taxonomy): domain Eukaryota; kingdom Metazoa; phylum Arthropoda; class Malacostraca; order Amphipoda; family Talitridae; genus Trinorchestia; species Trinorchestia longiramus. The sequence continues at coordinate 186,188 of VCRD01000017.1, forward strand.
AGACTCGCTCACCAGTCGACCAAGCTGGTGATAAATAACAAGTCTCGGTAAAACCTGCTTGTTATTTATCACCAGCTTGGTCGACTGGTGAGCGAGTCTGCTTGCGAGCGGGAAGACCCGGGTTCGAATCCCGCTGCCGACATGGTTGACGCGGCTAGAAATACGGCATGGGACTTGGGTAAACAACCGAATAATTATCGAAGTAATTATCCGATCCAAGAATGGGCCAGAAGGTTCGTTCCTATAGCCTCATTCTATTCTATTCTATTCTACACCAGTCACCACCACATCGTCAACAAGTACTCACTTTCCTTAAGGCAGTTTTGGATGCGAGGATTTTCCAGTGACTCTTCCCTGAAATAAAATAATGCCTGAAAATTCTGCTTCTAGTCAGAGATGTAGTACCAGCTAATGAAAATGGTCAGGATATAAACTATTTTACATGAAGATATTAATATTTTTCTCTTTGTAACAGTTCAACAAGGAATAATCAATATCAATGCACAGATTCAGTTAATAGAACATTATCTAAATTAGTACAACTGTAACAATTAACTATGAAACATGGAAAAACACTAATTTGTACTGGAAAGCATTAGAAATATATACACTAGTAATGACCCTATCCAATAAATACTACTTTTGTGTCTTTAATACACAAAAAATTTGCCTGTATGCTGAAGATACTGCAGTAAATTACCAGGGTCATTGTTTGATAAAAATTCATGTCATTTACTTCATGAAAATTTTAGTACTAATATATGTATTTTTTAGCAATCCTATAGTTCAACATTTTGTTGTATTTCACAAAAAGTATTCTAACAGATCAAAGTCTAGAACTAGGCTCAAAACAGAACAGTACACCATGTGTTGCAGGTACTGGGAGTAGCTACAGGTACACATCAGTAATGCTAGGTTTGGTGGATGACATAGAAAATTTATTTTCACTTTAAGGAACTTGAATTGAATTTAGAGGAAATAGATTAAAAATGGTAAAGGAAATTTCACTGATAATTACTTCTCCTTTTATCTCACTACCTTTCACTTGTCTATTATCTTGTACTTTCTTCAACAAAGAACTTTAATTCTTTAGCATGCAAATTTAGGCAGAGCCAGGGCTCCTCTTGTATTTCAATTGGACATAATAAAACTACAGCTCAAAGGACTCATACCACAAACCTTTAAAAAATTAGAAGAAAAAAGTACAAATTGCCTCCATCATATATCAAGACAAAAGTTTTTCTATTCTCTTAGAAACAATATTATTTTCAAGTTTCTATTTTTTTTCCAGGATTTGAAACAGACAATAATTCAAAAGAAAACAAAGGCCTATTTGCATTTTCCAACCAAATTTCTGAACTCACACAGCTGATGCAATTACTAGGGCATTGATGGTCAACATCTAGGGAATGTTGTGAAATGTGTGATCCTGCCATGTACAACTGTTGCAATATCAAAGAAAAGAGACAAGTCTATGTTTAATCATCCTACATGTATAAGAATTCAACTCAACTTGTAGTAATTCAAACAAAAACCATAACACAATCCCCACCACAGTAATATAGGATCTCTAAATGCATGATCATCCAAGAAATTTTATGAACATCTGTACCAGCATTCTTTACAATATGTAAAATAAAATACAATTCATATTTTGTACCTGAGCTTTTCCAACATATAAACAACACAGGGAGATAATAAAAAAAAACTATATTTTCATTCACCTTCAAAAGTTAATGGAGCAAAATAAGAACTCACTTGCCATTGAGCCAGAAAGCATCACTAGTGAAGGCAGGAGAGATGCAAGCAGTGGTGGTAGCACACAGCTGTGCCTGACTCAATGTGAAGCTTATAGAGTCATTTAGAGGAAGGATGAGCACTTCATCTCTCTTGCCCCCTGCACAAAGTTGCATGCCATCAACTGACCACAATATCCACAATTATTAAAACAGCTTTTCTCATAACAAAGAAACAATGCAATTTTAGACCCTTCTGTACTGAAAAAGGTTCACCATAACTCAATTGCAGTCAGAAGTGAAGAGATATAACTATTAAAATAAAAGATGCACAACCACTTACAGTATTTGATGACGGCAATGTTGACAGGAGCTGTAGCAGTGACAATGAAGTACTTTGGTGCAGCCATGCCAAGCAACTCCAACAGAAATGATCAAGTTAGAAATGAGACCAGATCTGGAAATAGTTCATAAAATGATTTTAGTATATTGATAGAAATTTGGAGAGAAAATTAGATGTGACTTGATAGTAAATTATTTTTAGATACTATAAACAATATTTAAATAAGAATAAAATTGAAAATTCTAGCAAAAGAACAGTATTTACAAAATTTTATATTCATATGGACAAAGCTGATGTAAATAGTTTGGGTTGCCAAATATTAAATAATTATTAATTTCTTTACAACATTTGAAACACAACAAGGTGATATCCTAGTGTTCACTGCCTCCTCACTGCACAGTGTATCCTACATGAACCAGTTTTATAATAGACTATAATATAATAATGGTTCTTCTGCAATTGTCACTTGAGAATAATTTTTACTGAACATTTAAAAGTAAATTGTTAAGTACAGGGTTGAAACATAAGTTATTTATCTCTAGACAGCAATTTGGATGAAATTTATTTGTGTTTAAATGTTTTAGTACATATATTTCAATAATACATTATTCTTGAAAGAAATATTATTACTTATTTTTTGAAAGCATAAATAAATTTGTAAGACTATTTAAAGGTAAATACACAAATAGACTTTATGTGTTCTCAAAACATGCTTATCTACTATTGCTTTCATCAGGCTACTTTACTGAGTCAGTGTTGCAGCTCTGATTTACTTATATTTTTAGTCTAAACCTATATTTTAGAATAAATTTAAACTTCATGTTAGGCATGAAATGCACAATTCATTAGCAAAAATATCCTTTGCAATTAGATATGCTAAGTTCTGATGTTATCCTTATATTAATTAGAAATTATGACACCTCAGTTTTTCATATTACAGGATACAGCAATATAACCATTTTTTGAAGCAAAATGCACATAAGAAATGAAATTCTATTGAAACGCCCAGTATTTGTAATTGATTTTCTCACATTAAATGTAATCTACATGTTTATTAATTTTTGTTTATCTATTTGCATACTTTGATCCTTATAATAAGCTGAATTTCTTAAAAAGCAATATCATTTATTCAAGAAATTGTAGCAATGAGGTTGCTTCAAGTCTAATACTTGCTATATTCATGAGTCATGTTACAAGGCATGCCAGTCTGTCATAGCTTGCCTGACAACAGCACCAGCTTAGACTTAGATTTGAGGGCCAGTGCTTGGCTGGGGCCTTTGTAACGGCCTTTAATTCCCTCTAATAACACACACATACAACAGGATGGCTTCCCAGTTTTTCTCCTGTGAGCCAGGGTCATCTAAAGTAATTTAGCTGCAGTCTGAAGTTTCTAATATTGTTTCAATATAAATTTATAATACATGTTCAAAAATATTACTATTTCTCTGAATAAAAAGACTAGTTTAAACATGTTTCAAAGAAACTTTAAAAGTGGAATATAAGTTTAACAAGTCTCTAGGTAAATTAAACACTCTCTCCAGTAGCATAATGTTTTGTAAACCTTAAATTTTACTTACACATGCTACACACTTAAACTATCAGTCTAATGGCCGGTTAACAGTTTATTCATAAAATGCATGTTAATGAATAAAATACATAAAAAATTAAAACAGGCTAAAACGGTAAAACGTATAAATAGCTGGAATAGTACAATGATCAAGAGAACTTCCAGAAGATTCTAGTCAGTCTACGGTTGGTTGGTAGAACTGGAGTCCTTTGAAAACAAGGCTTTTAATAAGCTTCTGCCAAATGTAGTGACATACCAAGCTAGACTCAAGCACCTACACAGCAGCTCAGATTCTTGAAGTTTAAATCTACGGCAGGAACGATCCTTCTTGTTTCACTTTTATTGGAGCTTCGGAGATGGGTCCATGCAGCTCCACCAGGAACGATCCAATATCCTTCAAGTTAGCCGTGTCAGTTGCCTTAACGGCTAACAAAACACTGTGCAACTCTTTTAAGACTGCCTAACGTAAAATATATTTTTTGAGAGGAAAAAGGAACAAAACGTACTAGCGTTACAAAATTCAAATTAATATGGAATTTACAGTATTAAAATCAGGTTTCGAACGAACTAATTCATTTTTGAAAATTTCTTATCATTTTATACAATGAGGTGAACTCCCACCCAGAAGCAATACAAGCACCGATAGAAAACTTTAATAATTCAGCGCTTCAGATGAACATATAGAACAAACTTTATTCCGATACGTTATTCAACACAATATCACATAATAAAGTATAAATAAACCGCACATAGCATCTGTTTTTGAGTTCATTACGCTAGCATCTCAGGATTCACGACGGTGTTCCTGACGGTTGTCCCCGTTTAATCTGTTCCCCTGCGTAGGTATAAAAAATTATTCATCTTACACATAGATAGATTTTTCGGCACTAAACGAAACACGGGGTACCACTCACACCAAAGTAATTGAGACACAATGCTATCTGAATCCGATACTTAGAAATTTCCAATTGCTCCCTGTAGAAAAAATCAGAAATAAAAAGAACAGATTAAAGCTAACACGCACTGAAACACTTTCATGTTCTGCTTCTGCCCTCACTATGACTTTTTTGTTACTCTGTAATTCGCTGTTCTATTGGAAAATTGCAAATCCTATTGCAATAACTCATATAAATGACATGCGCAAATGCATACAATTCTTTCTCGATTACAAATTCACAAATATATTGTTCGAGTCATCACGAATTATTTTAACTTTTTAATAGGGCGTAATAGATTGAACACTAATAAATTGATTGCGTGCACAAATACGTTCGATGAATATACGTTCAATGAAAATTTCTCTTAGATCATGAAGCATGGGACGGCAATATACCTAGTTAATAACATCGTTTGTTGAATCTATCATACTCTGACAAATTGCAATACCTTCGAAAATAAAGTTGTATGATGAATTCGAAGCTAAAGTTGTAATTTGGATGCGAATTTTAGGCCACAGTATGGGAGAATGAGTTAATACTTACGATACTGATGGGATATATTTGTCCAAGCAGTAAGACACATTTATAGAATAAATATGGTAAAAATTTGGGAAACGTGTCTGATTTATGGGCTAATGAAGCCATTATCACAAAAATTTGGCTGAGCACAAGCAGCATCGAAAGAGTTACGGTAGGTAAACATGTGAAAGCGTGTCGTGTTTGCAGAGCGCGTCTTACTGCAAAAAAATGGTCAATGTGGTAGTCAATGCCTCAGTGGGGATCTAACCTCGTGTTGCAGAGCATGGATGTGCTGCAAGTAACTCAAGTGTAGCTCGGTACAATTAAATCTTATCCACCAATTGAAGCACGTAAAGTTAACAATACCTTGCGCATAACTGTGTGGCCGAGGAAGCACTGAATACGCGCACTGTTTCCAACTGAAAGGGATAAATCTCTACTTAAGAAGAGTTTGTATGTTCAACACGTATTCGTTTTGTTGTGAAATGAGACAGTGATGTGTTGTAATACTTAAATATTTTCTATGACGCAGAAGTGCATCTTCAGCGAGTAAAATTGTGTAAGAAGTGTAATTTGTGTGTGCCATTGTCCCAGTGATTCAGTCTAACACGGCGATGTTACAGGCCATGTCTATTACGATATCTTATCTCCTACAAAACATTAACATTTTGGCATGGTATAAATACGACGTCCAATTATAATCCAGGAAATTTGGTTACGCTAAAATTAAAAGCTGGTTCACAAAGACCCTAATTTTGCGACCAATACAGTACTCTGTATTAACAAACATGCAGCATTTAGTTGCAAAATCACGTAAGACTGGTACTTTCAAAATGATGCGTTTCACATATATAAAATATGCTTCATACCTCCATACTTACCAACAGGCAAACTTAAGTATTAGGGTTAATTATTGTACGATACAACATAGTGTTCTAACTACACAAAAGAGGTTTCGCACGCTGTGTGGGAGAGACTGAAGTGTGTCAAGTGTCAGGCACATGAATGCGTAACCTGCGAATAACGGCAAACAAGTGCTCTAAAATTTTGATTCAAACAAACAAACAAAAACGTATCGAGGTTGATCAGTACTAGACTCAATTGCTATCATAAGTTGATGAGATGTAGAGTCATTGCAATCAATAATATACGTAATCAACGGCAAGATAATCAGCATTAATGGTTACAGTGCTAATAAATATACTGTAATAAAGTTCGATAATCAAAATTGAATTCCTTAAAAGGACCGAAGCATTACTGTTTGGAAAAGTTTTATTTCTTTTAAATTCTGAACATGAAAGATTATTGATTGGAGTGATCCAACCATAAGGTAGTTTTTGCTTTTTTCAGACTCTGCATATACTGCTCAGGAAATTCTACTTCCCGAGCATATCAACAGCTACTTTAACTTTCGGATTGTATATAGAGTAGGGTAAGTCACTGTACGTTCCTCCACAATTAAAGAAAAAAGAACAATCGTTTATTGAAAAGAAGTTTATGCATATAAAAATAACATTTTTAATTCAGAGCCAATACTTCTATGCATTGATGGTATTGTTCACGGTTATCTAATACTTCTATGCATTGATGGTATTGTTCACGGTTATCTAATACTTCTATGCACTGGTGGTATTGTTCACGGTTATCTTAAATCGAATTCAGTGCGTGTGTTGCTTGTGTACTTATACTCCATATTTCACTATGGAATATCGAGTATTTACTCCGTAAATACTCGATAAATTTTCGGTTTGATATAACTTTATACTTCTGGATTTTACTCAAACAGATGCATATGTTTGTAATTTAAATTTAACTTCTAAAATGAACGCATTCTGTTCAACTACCGAAAAAGATGCACCTATTCGCCAGAATATTTAATCCTTCAAGCCTGACTCACTAGCGACCTACATATTTATGAACGACTCATGTAAAGAAATAGCCAAATGAAATTCCAATAGAGAGTAACACCGTTTAAAACATCTTAAAATGTAATAATAACAAACTCAAATTGTTTCAGATGTTTGTTTCTGATTTCTTTCATCATTTGTTCAAGATGGAGAAGAAGAGAACTTTCTCTATCAGAAGTGTTGAGAGCCCAGTACGATATAACAGATAAGACAACTGGCACTGCAGTGAACAGACGCTCAATGAACAGTTCACACAAATTAGTAGTACTATAGCGTACTGCGGGGCGTGTGTAAATAATTGCAAATACAGGTTTTTACTCCACACACTGGTATGATAGTGATATTGTCATTGTGATGTAAAATAACTTGTGGTACGATGAATGTATTGTACTTATTCACAAGGAATAAAAGCTACGATTTAGTTTTTTTCACGGAAGACCTGTGCAAATGAAGCTGAAAAGAAGGAATGAAGCCCTTCATTGATGACATCCTCGAGACATCATTTATGGTTTACAAGTTTGCTCTCCAAACTTATACTAATCTCCAAACTTCTCATAACATTTGGAAAAGCCATAATACTGTTTGTTAAATTTACAGAAAATAATTTACTAGTCCAGTTAACAGGATGACATTCAGAACAGTTTGGAGCAACAGGAGAGCAATTCTTTGGTGGACCTTTTGCTTTGCAGCCGTACTAATATATCTTTGCATATATGCTTCAAAAGTGAACGTAATCTTCTCTAAAAACAGAATAATTAAAGCTCACCGTGAAATAGTCCCTGAAACAAATCTTAGAAAAATGTCACGGTCGTCAGATGAAATTAAAGCTCACCGTGGAATAGTCCCTGAAACAAATCTCAGAAAAATATCAGACGACCTGAAAATTGATGACTGTGCTTTACCCTGGTGGGACGGAGGACATCGTTGCATGACTCCAAAGAAGCATCATTTCTCTTACACCAACCTCACACGCGGCTACTGCAGCTTCAGCGCTCACAAACTCGGGCCCGGGCAAAAGGTTATTTCCTATTGTCTCTACGGAAATTTCTCTGAATATGCTACTGGGTTGGATGACCTTTTGAAGACCGTTATACACATCTATCCCGGCTGGGTTGTGAGATTGTACACGCAACCCCACTTGTACAAAAAAGAGTTATTACCTCTGCTCAAACGTCATTCTCATTTGTACATTTGTGACGCTTTCAATTTGCCGGGGGAAATCCAGTACCTAACGGGAGTGGACCCGAGGTTGTGGCGGGCTGCAGTTCTAGGAGACGAACTCGTTGATGTTTTCCTGGCAAGAGACCTCGATTCAACGGTAAGAATTTCCGCTGCCACTTCTTGAAGTGTACAACGTATTCCTGAATTGAGCAACAATGTCCTGCTAAATGTTCAGGAAGAGACAAGACTACGGTAGAATTTGAGTATTTTTTAATTTTAAAGGCTAATTTTGTTCGAAGGAAAATAGTATGTTTAAGATAATAAAAATATATTACGCCCCCTTTTATCCCAATCATATCTTCAAAAACTAATTACAAAGACTAAGCAAACTACAGAAAATATCCGGAACTATATTTTCCATTTAAAATTCTGCTAATAAACTAAATAAAGTATACCAAAATGACTTGCACTATGCAAATTCGCAAACATGTTAAGTAACTAACTACTAGGTATTAATAACTTTTATGATATGGGTAAGAAAATTGGGAATTCTTTCCTGACATTATGTGGAGGGGTAGGGACGTGCTACTCCCACCAAAACTTGGGAAGCAATGACGAGTAGGTCTTCTTTCGTTGGGTGATTTTTTAAAAAAAACAAGGCCACATATGAATGTGAAACAAAATTGATACTAAGAAGCAAGATCAAGACCCGTCGATGGGATCGAAACGTCACAACGAAAAGAAAAAGAACAAGGATCTGATTTATGAATCCAATACGAAGTCTTACAATCACTACACGTTAACTCTCGTTTACAATGACACTAGGCCTGGCTTAACGAGTCCATCTTAAGTCTCAGAATATTGGTGAAGTTAGCGGGAAAAGTAGAATAGAATAGAATAGAATGAGGCTATAGGAACGAACCTTCTGGCCCATTCTTGGGTCGAATAATTACTTCGATAATTATTCGGTTGTTTTACCCAAGTCCCATGCCGTATTTCTAGCCGCGTCAACCATGTCGGCAGCGGGATCCGAACCCGGGTCTTCCCGCTCGCAAGCAGATTCGCTCACCAGTCGACCAAGCTGGTGACAGAGTGTCAGGCTGGTGGGCTGAGAGTCATTACACTTACCAGAAGCTTATTTGTATGTTTTTATCAGAGGGCTAAAGTTCTACCAACCAACCAAGTACAGTGTCATGTCGCTCCCTTAGTGTCACAAATTTACCTTAGATTCTGGAACGCGAGGCCGATGCCGTGAAGGAGTTTCTGACATCCGGGCATTGGCTGCACATAATGAAGGACCATCCGGCGCACGGAGTACCTATATTGGCTGGCACGTTTGGTGTCGTTCAGACGTCAGCAAACCTGCAGCTCCTCAACACTATACGGCAACAGCTATTCCGGAAGAAGTTGTTTCTGCCAACAGATCAGTCATTGCTAGCGGTAAATTTTAATGCTGGTACTAACTCTACTTTAATTTGGATGGTCAGCTCTGGAGGCATATATTATTTAAATACTTTGTATTAGAGATAGCACATTTCTGATAACAGCCCTGAAAAGATAAAAAATATTCATCAAAGTGCAAAATGGTGCGGCAAATGGAAGACAAAGATAAATCTCATTTCATATAGAATTATGATGAAAAATATAACAATTGATGTTTAACCAGAATGAATGAACGCGTTGATTATTAGGTTATTCCTCGAAATTAGTAACTAATAAATTAGTCTTCGGATAATTTACTATGTAATATTGTTCCTGATTGCTCAAGGAAAAAATAATTGCATTGGTAAATTCCTCGTATTCACGACTGAGTTTCAAACTTGCATGTTAAACCCCGTGAACTAACATGGGAACGTAAATCTCATAACTCCAATTTTCAATAATATCTACGTTAATCTATTGTTGAGGATCACTCTAAAACCAACACCTCGGCTTGCAATTAAATCTCATTCTTATATTTTTCATGTTTTATTGCTTTGCAGAACTTTCTGTATCCACAACTACGACAAAATTCGCTGATCCATGACAGCTACACATGCGCTCACTTCCCTGGCTCAGTACCCTTCCCCACCCAGCGGCAAGACGGCCAGTTCGTGGGCAACAGACGGTGAGGTTAAATCCTCTTATTCTACAGGGTGTCTAAAAAAAATGTACTCACCCTTTAACCGTTGCTAACATGCTGTCTTCTTTGTGTTGCAGGTGTGAGGTTCGAACCTTTGCGAACATGATTAAATATGATTAAAGAATCATGTTCGCAAAGGTTCGAACCTCACACCTGCAACACAAAGAAAACAGCATGTTAGCAACGGTTAAAGGGTGAGTACATTTTTTTGAGACACCCTGTATTGATTCATACCTGCCTGAATTACAAACTTGCTTCTCACTTTGTTCAATGCTACTTCAGCTCCAACAAAGTATCGTTTGTTCATCAATGAGCATGCCAGAGATAAAGCAAATTCAGAAAAGGTGGTACTTGGTAAATACAATCTTCTGAGTTACTGTGGAGAAATATTAGTAAGGCCTCATATTTTACGGTTTCTAAGAGTTGCAAAGCTTAAATAATGAGATTCTATAACATCCTCCAGATTCTCCTAATATATCCCCCATTCGTTATTGCTTATCTAAGCCAGCTGAGTGTTTCATTTTATCGCTTTAATTAGATGAGGTAGCTGATTCTGAGGAAAAATTTTGAGCACAGCTCTCAATTTAAACATAACTGTCGCCCTGTACCAGTACAATCCCCGTCAAAATGCACTAGTGAGCAATTGTACTACTTGTGTCACGAATCATGTCATGGCTGAGCGAGACCCAAACAATACAATTACCGATACAAATTTCTCCTCTTACGAGCAGATATCCCTCGAGGAGTGCTTGCTTCTTTTATTTTTCATCATTGAAGAATATTGCGATGCAAATGAGCAGCGATTAACAATTACTCCTAATATATAATTAGTATTGTCACCAGGAATGTTTTTTTCGTAGTGAGAAGATTTTTAATCATTGATTGGGAACTTTGCTCTGTTTAAGAGCTATGCACTGAAAGAAAACTACTTTTCCAGGTACAGAGAAAAGTACCGCAATGAGACTCTTCGGAAAAAATGTCCAATCAACTGCAGGCCTAGAGCTCATCCAGGCTGGGAGTTCTGCTGAGGTCAGAGGGACAGACTGAAAATCTGGCTCGAATTCCACTTCATAACGTCGGTGCAGAACAGATTAACCAAGAAAGCAGAGTGATACTTTCAAATGATCTCCAAGAATAAAGACTAAGCAGCCACACATGAAGTTGAGCTACCGGACTGTAAAATATGCGGGAAAATTTCAACGAAAATGAATATACAGGTGAAGCTGTTTCCGTAACCGGATAAAAATAGGCCGTGCGAAGAGGCAATGACCAATAGTAGGGGTTTAAGTTCCATTAGATTTTTTACCACCTTTTCATAATAAATATCGTCCTGGTAATGACCCCAATAGAACAAAGGCTACTCTTTCACAAGGTCAGATAAGTATTTTTCCTTCTAATCGCCCTCAAAGTACTGCCAGAATTTTAAAATTCCTTCCACCCGTTGCCATGGGTAAAAATACAAATCGAGGAGATACCGTGAGCTTCAGTTCATCCAATACTCGACAAGAAACTCGTTCAGTCTCCGGTGCATTGCTTTGGAGTAAACATCCCATGCATACAAACAGAAATCAATCACTAAAGAATGGTAAAACAAAAATGGCACGTCACTTTGAACCTCCAAGTAGCAAGCAAATGAAACGGCAACTCCCCCGAATGCGGCAGTCTTGTGACGGAAGGATTTCGTAACACATGACATCAATTCAAGAGAGCAATTTACGGTGTCTCACTAGATATTATCCAATTCTAGTTAGGGATAGTCACGGAAAGGATATTTTTCATTGCTATATTTAAATAAACAGAAATGTACACGTTGAATTTCAATTAGAAAACGAGACATACTTCATCTGACGACAAATTAAATCGTACACAACGCAAGAAACTCAAAGCAAACATCTGCACTACAAGCACAAGTAAACTCACCATCAATAGTAATTATACTAATAACTCGCCTCAGTCCACTTAGCGGCTATCAATTAACACTTACCGGATACGTTAGTGTCCAATTGAGCACACGTGCCGATTGCTGCTTCGAACAAATACACTGTTGATTACTGCGCTAGTACTAAGAAGTCGCAAGTTCCATGACTGTGCTCATTGAAAATAAATATCTTGTGAGGTACCCCTCATCCAATAGATCCAGCAACGGAAGCATGGTATCTTTTTTCGGGGAACTAAGTGAATAGAAATGGCATATATTTGATTTAAAAATAATACGTGTATCAAATAGCTCGTGGCAGTAGCTCGAAATATGACTAAACCAGCTCAGTTGACAGACTGAAAAATACACAGACACAACTACTGAAGCATCAGTTGTCACTGGGTTCACAACTGATAGTATCTCTACTGCAGCTCCAAACATAGAATAGAATAAAGCAATAGAACCGAGACGTTTGGCCTATTCTTTAACATGCTTGTTTCGCGGTACCCAACCACACAGCTGTCGTGAGAAATAATGCTGCCTAAGGTCATCAACTTAACAAAGATTTTGATTAAACTATATGCATTTCAGCAGAATAAAGCTAAAAAACGCCATTATCTGACGTTAACAGCAAATTTTATTCACATCAAAATTAATAGAACGGGTTTGAGTGGTCTGAGTCCTAACTACACGTTGATCAAAGAATTACTGATCAGCGGTCGCGCGGCTTACAAAACAACCTTACGAACATATAAACTAATCTTAACTTAAATGAAATTCTTTGGTGAACTTGAAGCTCTTTCATAACTTTCATTTCATTCTACGGGGCACTTTCATGCATATCATAACAATGTATACATAACATAGCAGTAAAGCCAAGTAGGTATTACTTTTGAAATTGTGAAATGGTAAAAGAATAAAGCTGTCAACCTGTCATTGCATGGACCTAAGTACAAATGATTCCATACTTTGCCCAGCTTCTAGCGAGATTTCCTTCATTATTATGTTCTACCAAGATGAATGAGTCAGTTATACTAGGGACGAGGATGCATTCGGTCTGGAAGTAGCGCTTAGACCAATGTAGACACATGAAGATAGATAAAAGAGAACACGAGAGATGCGATCACGCTCGAGCTCGTATCAGCGAACTGACTGAAGAGAAACTGAAAATAAAAATAAGACCTAGTGGCTCGAAAATTAACCCCTTAAGAATGGTTTTCATAGAGGATTGTCATTTAGCATGCCTTGAAAAATCGCAGATCCTCTGGTGATGAGTCCTAAGGAGTACACTTACAATGTCTCTCCTATCCAGCATCCCTGAGGGAGCTAGAATTCCTCAGATATACTACAAGTTACCTGCAATTAATTTAGGAGTTCTTGACATGACATCTGTTCGAGATTTCAGTGTTGTAAGCTAGATGAGACGTCCATTCCCATTTCCAGTTTTATCGAGGGGGAGACGGTGTGGTAACTGTGGTGTTACGGTCAAAGCATCTGAGCAGTGGATTTTTGATTCATTTTTTTCGATGCGAGATCATTATTAACAATATACTTGTTTTCTTTCTTTACGAGCAAAGATTATTTTTTACAATTAAAATCATTGAACAAGAATACACAAGTCACCTACAGAGCTAAATAAAGGCACAATTCATTAGCTACTGTTTCAATTTCATAAGCAGCTGGATAATCTATTTTTAAAAGCCTAATTATCAAATTATTTTCAAGATTCAATGCAAATATTGAGATGTTCAATAAAAAAACAGAATGGTTACAAAAGGAAATTTCGTTTGGACCTCGGTAACAGTAGCTCAATATTCTTGAAGTGAATGGAAATGTCCATATATGTTTGGAAATTAAGATCAAAAATGAAACGGTGTCAAAATTCCGAATGTCGAGTTAGGCACACTGCTTATACACGCCATCCCTGAAGTGTGAAGTTCACTACGAATTAAAATATGGAAACTAGAGACAAATTAGGTTTTAGAGACGTGACAAGAGAGGGGCAGGATACATGGTGGGCTAGAAGACTAGCAAGCAGCGCAGAGTAGGTCTAGTAACTGCGGCGGATCAGTTAACCTCGGTGTCTATCTATAGACCCGTTGCCAGTCTTATTGTCTCGCTTCAGTTGCTATAGCCAGCTCATGCTTTCTGCTCTTGCTAAAATATTAAAATAAACAAAATGGGGACGATATGAATTTTTAATAATATCTCTTAAGTGCATCATTATCTGCAGTAAAGATAAATAAAGAGAAAGTGGATGCTCAGAAGCATCGGAATGCTCAGTGTACGTCAGATCTACACTACAACAAAAATTACATTAGTTTTCTAGGTAGAAATTTACAGGACATTACGGCTACTCTTTAACGATACAAATGTGCGAATTCTATTCACACTAAAGGTGGTTGAGTTTTGGCAACCCTAGCTGGGAAGAAAGCAACCCTACTTAAATACAGATTTAGTTACATTTCGTACATAGAAGGGCCATAGCTCACGATAAAATAAGAACAAATCGCACAAAAATTCTATGCAATATACAGCATCATCAATTTACAAATATTTATAACGCCTTAACTTGCAGTAATATTTCGAAAAATGAACCCAAATGATCTGCACTGAAATCAACCGCTGCTCAGAGTTCGGTTCAGGTTACTTGTGACAAAATTGCCGACTTACATGCAGAAGTTTGTAAGTTATTTTAAAGTAACTTACTCCAAGCACACTCCAATTGAAAATATCAGATTTAAATAATATATTTATAGATATATTAAGATAGGCGTGAGGACGGCACTTCAGCTACGTCGCAATAAAAAAATCTGAAAACCTGAAACTTTCCAAGTTAGAAAATTCAACTACACACAGGTTCATACAACCAGCGCTAGTGAATTTAAAATAAATCAGTAGACGGCTGAAGTATGCTGGCCAAAGACTATGCTACTGACAACAGATGCCGTTAGCAGATTTCCTGAAAAAAAGGTCATTTGATGATGACGAACAAAGGTGTCCCTAGTCCAGAACCAGCATTTACATTGAAGATCATCGACCACCGATAAAGGGATGGAGACAGAACAGATCTGACTGTGCACGAGCTGAAATTTGCCGATAAGCTTCAATCTGTAACATTTTCATAGACGGAAATAAAAATGAAAACTAGTGACATTTAAGGTCTGAATTGATAATTTACAATAGACTTCCATAACCAGTACAGCAATATCTGCTGTGGGTAGTTCAGATTATTAAAAAAAATTAACGCCACGTCTCCTACGGCCGCTAACATGGAGAGTAAGCGTAATACGGGAAAGAGCTCAAGAATCGCACCAATCCTTGAGGTCTTAAATTCCCCCTTCCCCATGGAGGAAGTTAAGAAAGTGGGGAAGGAGGAACACTTGAAGGAAAACCTCTTCTGAAGAACTAAACACAAAAACACAAATGGAGCGCACAACCCAAGCTGAATGGTACGCGGCTCCTCTGCAGATGCACCTCAAGACAAGGAATCTAATCCTAAGATTGGATGACAGATCAGAATAAATAGTTAGAATACGGTAGTTACATAAATAATCAACCTTCATTCACTGACTAACATAACCAAATGAGCTCCATATGGAGGAAGACAGACGAGTTACTGCAAGCTTCAAAAGCACTGCAATGGAACTGGTGATGTTACCGTGTGTTACCATAATTCTCAGAAGTATACTATGCATTCACAACATTTTATTAGCAAAGATATCTTATAACTAGGGTATATGACTCACTTTACAGGCAGTGATAAGTTGCAATCAATGAACCATGGAAAATAAAGTTCAAGTGAACATGACGAGTGAGGCTGTACATACATGTACCTTTGTACTAAGAGCTCGGCACATCCCACTCTATCAAGTACTGTATCTTTGCCCCTTCACAACATACTCGTTTTGCCAAGACGTGGTATTTCTCACCATTGGCGATTCGATTAGCAGCACCAAAATAATTATTTACACTCGACTTGAGATCAGAGAAAGATACAAGAGAATCAGAAACGACATGGTCTTTACGGTAAGCAGCTTTGGAATGCTGCTTTTTGAGAGGGTCAGGGTCGCCAAAGCGAGCAGAAAGAGCGTAGTTGATGCAGTCCTTGAGACCGGTCGTAGCATTAGCTGAGCCTGTGCCTTCACCTTCATTCACTTCACTACAACAGCCACTCGACATATAGTTCCGACCAAACCTCTTCCGGCGTAATTTTCGTCTCTTTACTTCGCCATTTTTACTTATTCGTATGTCGTTTTCGCAAAGTTTCTTTTTAAAAGGCTTAGAAACTGAGCTGCACGAATTAAGTACAGAATTAGATGCGGGAAAGAGATGCAGAAAAGGATTGTTGTGACCTTCGAAATTAGACAGTGGAGGAATAAACGAGTCTAAGGTGCCTCGAGAGGATGAGTCATCACTTGAGTCGTCTGCTAAACTAGAAGACGAAGAATAAGAACTAACACTACGGTGGTACTGAGTCAGGAGAATGTTCTTCATTGACACGTCACGCCCTGGACCCTCCACTGAGGACAGGGGGAAACTATTAGATGTCCGTCCGCGCCTCTTCCAGCTACTCGACGGATCAGACAACATTTGTAGAACACTTAATTCACTAGAGACGTCTCCAATAAGCTTTCTACACCCATCATCTTCAACTAGCTTATCAAGCTCTCCTTTGCGTTTGCGCTTCTTGATATGAGAACAAATCTTTTCACTACTAGCAAGAGCAGGAACTACAGCACTATCTGATGCGTTAGGAGACGCATCTTTATTGTATTTGTTTAGGGTTGAAGAACCGTGTTGGAGGTTGCTGGTTTCACAATACACATGGGCATCATTAGAAGGACGGCCGAGCTTGTCATGGAGGCGATGCATGAGCGGTGATGAAGATGTTAAAGGCAGAATGAGAGCTCGCTTTTTGACGGGGCTAAAGAGTGACGGACCCGAACAGTGTTCCTCAGACTTGCCATCCTTGACACGCACTGTACGCGGCAAGGGAGGGCTGCTGTGAGGATTGGAGCGGTGGCTGGATCGCATCTGAGTCACGTTCTCGTCAGTAACAGCGCCCAGTGGCAGAGAAATGTAGGGCACTGGAGGTGGCACACGACACCTCAGGGCCCACACACACGCTCTCTTGCGCATCTCACGGCCACACTTGAAACGAGACCTGTTACTCTCAAGCACCCGTTGTACCTCATTTCTGCGGTCCTCAACACAAACTTTCTGCAGTTCTAGGGGAGCTTGCAAAGCTTCCCAGTTGTTGTTTATCCAGCACATGATCGAGATTTCACAGTCAAAGTAAGTTTTCCCATCCAATAACGTTAAATTGAAAAGTGCAAGATGAACTACATCAAGCCAGCCCAAGTCCATGCGGTAAACAAACTCCCCAAAGTTTTCATTACAGAAGTTGCACACATAAACATAGAACCTATCTCCATAGAGAACGCTGTAATGAAGAGAGTCGATGCAAGCTTCGTGGAACCACTGCAAACATCGCCTGCACTGCAGCATGCGATTATACCACTCTCCTGGACCCCCGCAGTAGCAGTACGTCTGTTCTTTATTCATCTTGTGACCGGTGTCCCAATGCAATAACTCTAAATCGTAGGGCAATTTGTGTTTGCTGTCGTAATCAGTGGAGACATAGGCTTGACTAGTTTTTTTGGCCCGCTTGCAGGACTGTAAACACAAACTTTTATCATTGGCGTGCTTGTGTGTGCACGCAATGCAACGCGCACACGTCCATTTCTCTGCCGGGCTACAGACAAAAATGACAGGCTCTGCACACCTCTGATGAAATCCATGCCGACACACGCTACAAAAAACAATGCAGTTGTCCTCGAAAATTTCAGCAGACTTGCACGTGACACAATGGGTCTCGGACGCAGGCAACTTGAGACTATGCAGATCTTTGTACAGAGACCAGTGCGAGGTGCCATCAGCAAACTGGACGAGACACTGCAACTCGTCCTCATCAACCTGGACGATTGTTCCAAGATAGAAGCGCCCATCTTTGCTGTGAGACAAGACCTCCTCACCGACCACGTGGGAGCACGCAGCTCTGCAGCAGCAGGAGCCAGGTTTGTTGTCCACTGTGGTCGTGCTGTCGGGCGTCACAAAACCGCTGTCTCCTTCGCTCTCGCCGCCGTTAATCAAGCTGCTAGTGTTTGTTGTCGTCACTGAAACGTTCCTCTTCCTTAGGCCAGTCATGACCTGCAATTGCGGTGAACTGACATGTAATTGGACAACCATAAGAAAATAAGATACGTTCATCATCAATTCAGATACAACTTACTTTTAAATAATAGCAGCAAGAGTAGAAACAACGAACAGCGCAGAAACATTCATTTTATTCTTCCTAATGTACAATTCTCATCTGCATATCAATTATCTTCAAACCAGTACCCATAACTTTGAGCCACCATGGGGGTAGGTACATGTTTACTGGTAAAGTGAAACATAGATTATGTGCTAGAAAGCAGACTTTTGTTAATGGTATCATTCTTAGGATTAGGAATACTTGTGACAAAGCTTTATACAGCTTCTTGAGACCAGCAATGCATGTGTAACTGGCAGCAGTACCTCAAGTTCAGTAGGTCAAGGAGCTCCACACTCAGTCAGAGAAGATGGTACAGTGAGTGACACCCTCACAGCAGCACTGGAAATACATATTTAGACCACCATGAAGAAGCAATGCATCTCAAAAAATTCTAATCAAAACTTGATATTCTGTGTCATTCTCAGAAACCTCATCAAATGAGTAACTAAGTTAACTAGACTAGAATAAAGCTTAACAACTCTTCAGAGATACCTAAAAACTCTCAATTTTACATTCATGCTAACAGAGCGCAACATAAGATCAACATGTATTAAGAAAGTTATTGGAAAATGGTATTATATCATTAGTTTTGTGTAAAATATAACTGTATTAGTGACTTGAGTATTAATTTAAAGAAAAGGAAAATGACAACATAAAAATTAATGGAAACCTTTATAGTAAACTAGTACTGGAACAACCTGATTTTTTCACTACACCATTAACAAGTTAATTACTGAATTGACAGTAAACATTATGAGCACAGATTTCCTTTTCTTCATAATTACTTTCTTGCAAACAAAATCCATAACTTTCTTATTAACCATCTATGGCTGACAAAAAAAATTAATTAACATAACTGGAATATGAGCAGAATAAAGTTTCACAAAAACTATGAGAAAAAAACAGCTGAGGACAGCCCTGTGAACTGGGTCCAGTCCCAACTACATCTCCTGACTATGACTAGCAGCTGAGGACAGCCCTGTGGACTGGGTCCAGTCCCAACTACATCTCCTGACTATGACTAGCAGCTGAGGACAGCCCTGTGGACTGGGTCCAGTCCCAACTACATCTCCTGACTATGACTAGCAGCTGAAGACAGCCCTGTGGACTGGGTCCAGTCCCAACTACATCTCCTGACTATGACTAGCAGCTGAGGACAGCCCTGTGGACTGGGTCCAGTCCTCAAAACCTGACAAAAATTGGGGTAAAAGATTTATCAAATTTATTTTGTTTTTGGTGCAGATAGTTAATGTTCCCTTGTGGATTTTTGATAATTTTTCAAGTTATACCTAAACTCAATTTCTTTTCAAAAAAATGTCCATGCTTATAAAACATATATATATTATATGGACAATTTAGTCCACTCTCAGAATGGACGGGAATAAATACATTAAGTATCACAAATCTGTCACATTCAACAAAAATTTATAGCACATTATTTTACCACTCATGGATCACTTCTAAAATGAGATCATACCTGAATAAATTTAGATTGACTTCACATCCAGGAATGCATCTCATCACCACTGAGAAGTACTTTAAGAAACATTTACATCATAATAATATGAAACATAAAACACACAATTTTGACTGACTCATACTTTAAATAAAAACATCAGAAAATAAGAAACAATGTTTCCTCAAGACAATAATTGGTTCTATTATATCAGTAAAATAATAAACAATCAATATGATGAAAATGCAGCTTTCATTTGACATGTGTTATTTAATTGCAAAAACACAGAAGCAAAACAAGACTTACCTCTTGGAATGCCAATTCAAGCTCAGCAGGACTATCCCATATTAATTTCCAATATAGATATAGAATAAATTTTTGATAAATGAACACTAGCTCTCATGAATGCTATGACATGGTTCATTAGCAAGGAGGATGAGTAACAGTTGAAATTCTAGTTCATCTTGTGGACCAAATATCTGGAAAAAAGTTGCTTGAATGCATCATTTTAAAATAATAACTAGCACAAATTAGAACTGAGCTGTACACTACATAGGTACCTAAACAACTGAGGTGCCCACTGCATGGGTACCACAGCAGCTGAGCTGTGCACTGTATGAGTACCACAATGACAGCTGTGCACTGTACGAGTACCACAATGACAGCTGTGCACTGTACGAGTACCACAATGACAGCTGTGCACTGTATGAGTACCACAATGACAGTTGTGCACTGTACGAGTACCACAATGACAGCTGTGCACTGTGCGAGTACCACAATGACAGCTGTACACTGCATGGGTACCATGACAACTGGGCTGTAAACTGTATGGATACTACAACAACCAAGCTGTTCTCTGCACTAGCTTGAGTGAACATACTTGAGCTTGAAAGCCATACTTGTGCCTAAGAAGCACCAACTGCCCCATGCTTACTTGAGGACAATGTCCATCAGCCCACACTTGCAGTCAAGTCACCTCACCTACAAGACAGTTCTACCCTATCTTTGTATGTATCTGAATATTTTAATGAACAGGCTTAAAGACTGGGTCTGGGGGGATGTCCAATGCCCCCAACAGCAGCTGTGTGCTGCCCCTGCAGTGGGAAATAAGCAGCAAGTGATGATGATTCATATATTTGCAAAAAAAACTGCTTCACTGTATCATACAAAAAAGCAACAAATTTACAGATACACATACTAGAGGGAATAGGAAACTGTCTAACTGAAGAAGTTACAATGTTAGGAGCATGGCCAACAAAAGATTTCAATGCTTACAGGTTTTAGCACCAAAAATGTACAAAACAGCTATTAAACATAAAATAGAGTCCTGAAGTTGGATGCCTCTTTAGTCTAAACAGAACGAAATGAGAAAAATAAGTCACCCAATGATATTTCAAACATGTATCCTGATTCATAAACTAAGTGAAAAGTAACTAGTAAATTCATTCATGAGCTAGAAGCAAGTAGTTTTACCTTCCACCACCCTTGGACAACACACATCAGTCACACTGGGCAACTAGACTCATTACATCAGGTTGGAGGACCCTATAGTTAAACTGACCAGATAAGCATATGAAAACCATTGCTATTTAAGCCTTCAGCTCCCAACTTGAGCCTATACTAATAGACTGGCTGAAACAAAATTATGACAAGTAATAGTATATCTTGTGAACATCAGCTTCTGCAACTTGCAGTGATTTGCATACAAAACCTATTTCATCATTCAAAATACCTCATAATAACTTATACTATTACAAATACTGAAAACTTGCATAGCAATGTATTAAGATTTCAAAAATAAATTTATACACTGACAAAACACTGAACAGAAAAAAAACTATGCCTCAAGAAAGTTAAGCATAGTAGAAGTGATTGGCTCTTTCCAGCTCACTTCAAAGCTAACCCTAGCCAAGATTGCATCTTGCACTTATATTAATTTTCATTCACTGAAAAATAAGGCCATATATTAACCTTTTGTCTAACTCTGGTTACTGCCTTAAATTTACTGTCTATTAATGGGAAAGGATACTTTTGAAAATACTGAACTGCTTAGAATTCCACTAACTGCAGCACAAGAAAGCAATACTGCATAGAAATTACTTAACCCTAAGCTTCATCCACAATAGATTCTCTCTGACATGGGCACCACAATCACTGAAGATAGGTTATTAATAAAAAACAATAACCAACTCTGACAGAACTAGCAAGCTCTCTAAATTATGTCTCTGAAAATTCAGAAAGGTGAAGAACATTCTCCACTTCTTGGAATATTTCACAAATGAAACTTTCAATAGACAAGACACAGAATTAAGAATATGCTTGCTGCACAAGCTGACTAGATACACACTAACTGTCAAACTCACCACTGCAAAAATATTTTATTGCCAGTAAAGTTCTTCTTTTGCCCCTTAATGAAACAAAAGCTCTGAATCATCAACTGTAATGGTCTAATAAATTAGAATTTAAATACACTTGCATGTCCTTTTTGTAACTACAAGGCTTTCAAGGGAAAAACATTCAAATCGAATGATAATAATTGAGCTATCAGAGCTCCTTTAGCCAAATTCAGATACAAAATTAAACAAAACTCAGCCTGTTTATTTTTCATTAGAGCATTAAGAAGTGCACTAGACTACCCATGATGTGTAGCCTTATTCAGCTGACATATACTTAACCCATTTACGCCGAGCGTGTTCATATGAACACAGTTGTTTTTGTACCCTCACAGTTTTTGTACCCTCTCGTGCCGAGCGTGTCCATATGATCACGCCTCATATTTCAAAAATTATATTTTATACAACTAAATGGATGTCATTTTTGTTTCTTTTACATCCATTTTACCCTTTATTGAAAGTTATAACAAATCTGAATACATTTCCTATTCTCGGCGTAAATGGGTTAATAAATCCAAGTTTATTTTTGTACTATCATTCATCAATACTTTTTAACTACATTGATGTTACTCTCATGTTTGAAAGAAGTATGATTTATGGTACCTACAACAAGGAATTGTTATTTGAGATAATTTTTTTATGTGATGTATAACACATTTAAGTTGCTACTAATTTTTTTCACAGTTGCATTTGGAAGCTCTGTAAAAAATTAGACTGCTGCTATGCAATACTGAATAGGTGATATTACTGAAATGAATTCTAATTTAAATCTCCAACTCAAGTAACCATACTACCATGTCAGATTGCCAACATAATACTTCTTTTGAAGAAGAGACAATGCAATACAAAATTAGTCCATATGATTTTTCATTTGCAGAGCTCTGACAGCAAGAAATATCCTCATGACATCACTCTTGGAAGCCTGAGAAAAGCCACGGTACAACAGAGTATTTTCTATGAAGCTGATGATACGAGACACCTCGCAGCCCGATGTTGCACGTGCAATGGTGTGAATGTTCACCCCCAAGAAAAGGTTGGATTCAGGAAAGGGTGTGTCTATTGCATGCTGTAGCTCTTTGCAAGCAAGAGCAAGCAAGGCTTTGTGTGTGTCTTTCACTGCAGCATTATTGCTAAGAAGGACCATCTTGGCACAAATTGATTTCAATGTAGAAACTTCATCCTTTGTTAAAGCTACCATTGGATTTTCCCCTCGTTCTAGAGACTGTAAAGATTCATTTTTCAGCTTTTCAATTATAACTGTCTCATCCTCAAAGTAGCACTTAAGATTTGACAGAATGCTCATTGTTTGAACAAAATAGTTTCCTCTAATACTTTTAAGGCCACATTTTTCAGGCTCTACTTTAAGAGAAATATTATCAGATGTAGAAGCTTGATTAGCAGAATCTAACATTTCCTTATTTTCAAAGATAGAATCTAATTCATCACTCTTTAGAACATCAGCCAAATCATCTAAAAAATTAGGGTCATTGACTAATGCTCCTATTTTTTCTTCAACAGTATCAATATCAGAAGCCTCTTCCTTGAAAACCACTGTTTGGTCCATGGGAGATTTTTCCTTGACAATCAAATTCCATGTGTCAATAAAGTCAGTCTTGAGGAAAGCCAACCAATATTTCTCCCAGTCTGAGACATAAAGAGAAGAAGACTGGACAAGTTCATCAAATTGCTGATATTGTTGTTCATAGTTAGGGTGCATATGAGCAGAAGCCTTGTAAAGTTCATATTTCTTGCAGTGCAACTCATAAGCTCCTTCCAGGAATGCTGGAATTTCATCCATCTGAAATTAAGAAATTTTATTAGGTGATTTACATGAAACGTAGTTCTGCCAGTGAATGAAAATAAAAGTAACAAAATAGCAACCAGTGTGTTAAAATAAGGGTCAAGCAAAATAATTCATCCTGAAAACATATAAACACAACAGCTATCATGAAAAAAATTGTTAAAATTCTCCTTCAGTTAAATATTAGGAGAATGTGAACAATGCAGTGGAACTTAATACACCAGCTACCAAAAGTAAGCCACATTTACATCAATGGTAAGAGGTTGGCATATCATGCTGCAAAAACATTAATAGAAAATGTTAGAACTTAGTTAATCTCAGCAATGTGAATTCACACAAGCAACTTTTGTAAAGCCATGATGATAATCCTAGTTCAGAAGTAACAAAATTATATAAATTTATTATAAACTATAACAAATGCAAACTTAACAAGAAAATTCACAGAAAATATTAAACAACATTCAAATTTTATGAAGACAAAAAATCCCAAACATTCAAAAATTCTGAATATCTTGTTGACTTTCCTAAATTATTACATGACAGCTAACACTATTTACTACATTTGTTCAGATGACTTGCAGCCAATAACAAACTTTCAAATCAACTAGGAGATTCAGCTACATCAAAATTCAAAAGTTAGTATTAACAACCTTAGTTTTAATTATTAACACTATTCCTACCACCTATTATGAAAACTGTTTTCCAATTAGACGTTCCATATAACAATCATTGAAGTTGACATATAGCACCACAATTATAGCGATATGCCCTTGTTCATCGTAATTCAGATTACAGCCCCTTATACAAACAATAAAGTTTTACATCGACAACGTTACCTTCGTATTAGGTAATTAATATCTAAGATGAACAGGTAAATAAGATTATTTGGAATTTGAATCTTTTCAAGAAATTTTTATTCCCACATTTTATCACGAGCGTTGCTCGGAATTCTCACTTCTGCCACTTGACTCGCTTGGTCCGAAACGAGAGCCACTCCGTCCGGAGAAACAAGTACGTTCAAAGCGTGGCAATGCACACGCACAGCTTGTAACTCACCACACGTTCGGTACAGTCATAGCTCAGAATCATTAGTATAGAACTAAAATGATTAATGAACATTTATAGCAATTTATTCGTTCAGTTGAAAAGTCATACTAATAATTTTCATTCTGCTCTCGCTCTCTATAGCTACACTGCCACAATTTAAATTGTCCTCATGCCGGGAGTTGAACCAATCCCATGAAATTATGATTCCACGGGGATAAGGAGTTTTTACGATCTTGCATCGTAGTTCCTATTGTGTACAAGCCATGTATTCAAAGTTGAGGTTATTGCACGATATTGTGTACGCACTGTCGTAGTTACGGTGTTCAACTTTTGACAACGTACGATAAAGAGAACGTACTACTTCAAGTAAACGCTCAAGTATGAATAATATAAAATCAAGCCTAACAACACATCAAACATAAGTGATAAAGGGTGATGAAAACTGTAGAAATTGAGATTTTATGCGTCTATGAAATACGGTTCGTTCCAAGAACTCAAAGTTCATACGAGAATTGTGTGGCTCAACATGCAGGTGAAAAAACAAAAATTATTCATTATCACTACGTTTTACAGACATCCATCTGCACCCTTACGCTCAACTTTAGAGTTTATTTAAAAATATTTTTAATAATTTCAAGAGCTAAAGAGTTTTTCTATGCATATGGTAACTTAAACGTAGACCTAATTAATAAAAATTATCAGCTAACTAAAATGTTATATGGAATGAACCTATTACTAATATTTCACGAACCAACTTGCATCACTAAAACTTCTGAAGCCCTTTTAGACCTGACAATCTCAGATAATGCTAAAGCAATGCTCTGCACTGAGGTGACACCTGCAGTATTCGATCATAAATGTGTAATCAACGTAGCAGATGAGCACAGAAATCTAGCTTGATTACCTACAGTATGAAAATACTCTACACACCAGAACTATTCCCTGGAAAACAATTTGACAGGATGAATGAATTTCAAAGCAAGGAAAGAACTGGAGATTTGAATACTCATGTATCAATTTTCAACTATGATTTAATAGCAGCCTGAAAAGAATGAGCACCCTATATTACATGGAGAGCTAAACCAAAACGTATTGATTGATAAGAGATGAAATAAAAGAACTGAGCAGAGTGAAAAAAAGCTTGTCTGCACGTGTAAAAGCAGAATAAATCTAATAATTTTATGCGAGACCCTTATAAACGTATTGAAGTGGTCATTTAGAAGAGAGGTAAAGAAACAAAAGAGAGCACTTCCTAGAGAATCTATTAGAAGCAAAGAAAAATTCAAACCGAACCTTGGAAATCATCAAAAATAGTACAAAATGAGAGTATTGAAGATGAAAATAAATTTGAAAGAACGTACTAAATACCCACTATCTTCAACGCTTTTGTTTGATATCGGTGCAAAAGTCTTTGATAGAGTATTTAAAATCATCTTCGACAACACATAGTACTATTTACCCAGGCTCTGCCCCACTTCACGATACTAGTAAAAAACGGAGACCAAATCCAATTAATCTGCAGGAGATACATACATGGAATTTTACAAGAGTGCTAAAACACACAGAGACAGCCGGCAATATAAACCTTCAATACAACAAAGAGAGTGTCTGCACAACAGCATCAATGATTCGTTTGATAATTATTACGCCCATTTACAGAAAAATCCTTATTTGTGATTTCAACTTGTTTGCACGCTGAACTTTCAATTAATCAAAGCTTTATGTCAAACTTTATGTGACTGATATCACTATTTCAGGCATAAGAAGATTGTTCATAATACAATGCACAGTATTGTACCTGTATTCTTTTCATTATATGTAATTGTACGTCTTTTAATTTTAATATTGTGCTTTCTATCTACACAATATTCGACATAATGATTCATATCATTTGTACTTAGATATTTAATTGAAAAAATACTTTGTAAGCTAATGAAAGCTTATGATAAAAAATTCTAACAGTGAGATAAGGGAAGCCTGTGTCACATCAATTTCTAATGAACGAGCTCGCTGAGGTTTTTCTGCAAATAGGCGATGCTTTGCTAGTTTTATTTCATTTCTGCACTTTACGCATACTACGTCTGCAAGGAAATTTGTCTCGCTAGCTCCATTTTCGCTTGTATTTAGTATACTAGCTTCATTCTGGCCCGTAGTCATAAACCTCATGTCCCGATGTTAGTAAATCTTTTGTAAAAATAACCTAATGAGAAAATTAAGAACTTTTGATTTATAGGAACTCCACTTTGCCCCCATTAGTATTTCAATCATGGCAACACATAAGAATAGAATAGACTAAGGCAATAGGAACGAGCCGTTTGGCCCATTCTTGGTTCGCATATTTAACTCTACTTTCTCATTTATCGTGTATCTTTGATATGTAACTTTAATTATTTTGTTAAATGTAATAAAGTTTTTTGTAGCCAATGTTAGTAAATGCTATGTAACAATAGGTAAATATGAAATATTAGAACTTTTTTCAAGTACAACTCTAACTACATATATTTACTATGTTCATAGCCATGTGAACTGCGTGCCTCTTCATTTCTTGTATGATATTATACAAGCACAAGATCTACCTCTGACAATTCTAATATATAGAGACAATAAAACCAATAATTGTATGCTATAGTTAAAATATCATTTACCGTGAAGCACCTCACGCACTGTGTAAATCAGATGAGTTCAGAATTCTAAAATTGCCTAAAGGATTAAGAATGTTTCGTCTGTTTTTGGATTAGTATATGCAATGATGATGTTTCAGAAAAAGTACTCTTCTTTTTCATTGGTCATTTTAGAACATATAACATGGGTAGCACATTTCATCCTGGTACATCGTACGTACTAAACGTACCTAGATTTATTAACTTAAACTAGGATTATATTGTATATGGCGATTCCAAGCAATATTAATAAATTTAAGTTGTTGAAACTGCTTAATCCCTGCTTGTATGAAAAGCTTTACGGCCAGCATTGTTTTGCCTCAAAAAATGCATGATACTGTACAATTTTTTGTAGAGATTTACCCCTCAAGAGACAATAAGGAAAGCTGCTGCTTGTAGAGATAGATAGAACAAAATGGTGTGCGGCACTTGAGATGCGCTACGACGCTTCAGTGCGGCGCGAAGAGGACTCCAGGGATTGCGAGGGGCTTTACGACCGTGTTTGCTACGAGGGCGTCGCGATCGAGTCTGTGGAGATCTTGTGAGGCTGTTTATCGTAACAAGATCAAAGGCACCTCCGCTGCCTCCTCTGGGAGCCTCAGCACAGATGCACAAAGATCTTATCGTCTAATTGAACTGAAAGAATGAGCCGAGCCAGAAAAGAGCTCGCGGATGCGGATGTTTAATTTGCAGCGTTAGGTTATTTTAGAAACAGGACTTGAAAACAGTACAAATTTATTCATTGCAAATAAACTTTGTCAAATATGGAAGGTTCACTAACTCACTTTACTTAGACACTGATAAAATTTTAATATGGTGATGGAAGAAACGCCCCTTGGCGTGTCCCAAAATTGATGCTCTCTTCATTCCGGAATAGTCGTACCAAAACAATTTTCCGTTTCACCAGTTATAACTACTCATTTGTATAAAAATATCAAAACGAACAGAAAATAAAATTTATTCGCATACTAAGCAGTCAATGAGTAATTTTAGTAAATTCTCATGGAAATGAATACAAAATAAATTAAAAATTCTGTACACTGTGCATTCAGTGAGTGTGATAAAATAAAAGTATGAGTTTTGATGATCACACTAGTTGAAAACAAACGAAAATTGAATATCTCATATATTTTAGTACACCGAATACAAATTTAAATCATATTATAGGAAATATGGAGCAACTTTTTTTAAACAGAATTAATCTGTAACTTGCTTTGTTGTACCATGGCCTGGGGCACAATTTTCTGATGTTTTCAATAGTGCTTGCAAACTGAGTCCGATGATAAAAAACAGAGATCCAACTGCTGTCGCACAACTGACTTCAGCATTACTACATGAGAAAAGTGTTACGATACGTCTGATATCGAAATGTTCTGATTTTACAATGGGTGGGCTTTATTGAAATTGTATTTTTTTCTTGAAACGATCCTAAAGAAGAAATCTGGTTCGAAGGAAGAATTAGTTTGACTTTTTAAATTGCATAATGAAACGTGCGTCAGTCATACTTTCAGGTGACCTAGAAGCAATGGCGTGAGTAAAATTACTTATTTTCATGTCAGAAGATGAGCCTATAATTGTTTTACGACATACACCATTTTGTACTATAGTTTGTGGTGTGTTATTGCTTTGCATTGCATGGTATTGCGCTATATTGTCTCTACATATAAAACAGACAATGTATCTCCATCTCTCTCTCGCTGTCTCTCTATCCGTGTGTGTCCGTCCCATTTCTTCCTATCTATTACTGAAGAAAAATTATTGAACTGAAATGAGAATGGGTATGCATGTATCAAATTACAGGCATTGTATTGAGGATATCAAAGGGGCCGGATCACTATAAAATGCTCAATTTTTTCTGTTATTAGTTTTCTTTTCATACACGGTTATGATATTGATAGATAAGATACAGACTGGCTGTTCTGTATACATTCATGAAAAATATTCAGATTCTAATAGTACCATGGATAAAACTGAAAAATGCATTTTATTTCATAGATCCTTATCATATTACTAGTAGACCCACACGTGAAAATTCAAGTGTTTTTTATTGAATTATTTCATTTTATTTGCCAGTGGACGCGGGCTTTGTGAGTGAAGAAGTTTCTACACTGAAGGAGTTTCTACACTGAAGACTGTCTTTGGTATCCACAATACAATGCTTACAATACATGTACACCCTACCGAATTTAGCGATTTATCCTTAAGAGCGTGACAGAGAAACGGACCAAGCAAGCAAATCAGCAAGCAAACAACAAACTGTGTGGTATTCGCGCCTCTACTCTGCGCGAAGTTTAAACAGTTACGAAGAAATTCAGCTGAAAAAATATGCGAAATAGCTTATGTACGACAGGATCAAAAGCTCTAATACAGTATTTTGACTTTCGAATATATATTCCAAAAACTATATTTGCCATCGTAATTTAGGGATGAAATTTCATGGTATTTCATCCTGTTATTCGTAGAGAAATTTCCTCCTATCTAAATCCTTAAGAGTGTGGCAAAGAGACGGACCAAGCAACAAGCAACCAAGCAAGCAACAACCTGGGTATTATTATATAGTGGGATATTATATTTTATTATGCTATATTATATTAAATTATATTATATTATATTATATTATATTATATTATATTATATTATATCATATTATATTATATTATATTATATTATATTATATTATATCATATTATATTATATTATATTATATTATATTATATTATATTATATTATATTTTATTATATTATATTAAACTATCATGTTGTATTACATCGTATTATAATATATTATCTTACTTCGTGCTGTTTTAGAGAATCTAAATATACATATATATATATATATATATATTATAATATCCAATAACAAACTTTGCGCCAGCATGTTTTGTCATCAAGTAAAAGAAAGAAAAAGAGCTTCAAATGAACCCCGGAAATTTAAATCATGGATAACTTACAAGCTCCTGATTTATTAACCATTGCCATTGAACTTTATTTTCCTACATCGTGCGTAAAATACTTGAAAAGTGGATTCGAATGAAGTACCTATTTCCATCATTTTCAGAGGGCTGTAAAGTTTCTACTATTGGAAGTCAAATTTATTGACAAGAATTATTTCATATTTTATTTTCCATGGGATGCGCTATTACTCGTCCCAGTTATTTGAAGGCGATGAAAGAGAAAATGGTCGGGAGGCTGTGCTCATTGAATATACAGGCCAATGGCATGCCTAGGATATGGTACGCAGGCATGCAGTGGGCAGTACCAAGGGATGTCAGCAGGCCTACAATGGGCGGTACCAAGTGGTGGCAACGGATTTGCAATGGGCGGAACCGAAAGATGGCAGGAGGCCTACAATGGGCGGTACGAAGTTATCGTGTCAGGTTTCATTCAACATGCCAAAACATCCCAGTACGAGACCTGCTACCTTCGGTGTGTGGTGTTTAGGTTAACCTACACCGTCGTCTCAGCGTTTGATGAGTTACAATTTGACGTGATAAATTCGGTTCAGTGATGAATCCCATACACCAAAATGCAAGTCTTTTTCGTCCATGGGAGCTAAGAAGTGATACCTTACAAAATGATGAAAGTCTTCGGACGGCTCGTGTAAAACCTGTTAAGGCTGATTGTTTTATACCGGGAGAGTTACTGAAGCTTCCCGATGATAAGAATGGAAAATTTGAATTTAATTCACTGAAGAGAAAAGAATCAACTCGTAAGAAATGTTCGACAACATCCGGAGATCGGCGTTTCCCGGAAGAGAGATGCTCAGACTCATTACATCAAAGGCTGAAGTCTTCTAACGGTACTGAACACTCACCTCAAAATAAGAGAGCAGCTGTACCAATGGCGAGGGTTTCTCATTCATTGAAACTATCGCAGTCTTTCCTAGAAACGAAATTATCCAGTGAGACTGGATGCTTTGCTGAATTTTCACGCAAAAAACGGCCAAAAGACAAAGCATGTAGTAAATGTCATAATACATTCAGTAATCAAGCTCAGTTAGATGCTCACATGCGAGGTCATTTTAATGTACGCAATTACGGCTGCGAGTATATTGTTGATTCAGTCACCAAACGCAAATGTGGTAAGCGTTTCGTTCGAAAAGAAGAACTCACAAGACACCAGCGTACCCACACAGGCGAAAAGCCTCATCTGTGCCGCATCTGTAATAAAGGATTTGGACGAAAGGATCACTTACAGAAGCACGAGAAAACTCACGAGCGCAGTCAGCAGAGCCAGTATCAGTTCCAACTCACGCCCTTCAATTTCCCTCTCCCTCCTGCTGTTCCAGCACCATTTCCCCTAATTGGTCCTCCTAGGACAGACCTATTAATGCCCCTTACTCAGTCAGACTTACTTTTCCACTCTCTTAATCTTTTATCATATACGCAAAGTAGGCATGTTCATGTCGATGAAAAACAAAAATTTTCATCAACTTCTCTAAGATCTCATCCACAGGCGCTGCAAAACATGAATGCTTTCGAAGGTTTAGCTCGATCTCGTGAAATGAACAAGATTGTCAAGCCCAGTGCTCGCTTTACATGACTTTAAATAATGTATTAATTAAATCATGTCATTTATTTTGGCTATCTACTGTGATATTAACTTAAGTCGTTATTCCAGTCTTATCTTCTCTTATTTTCCTGGATAAGTCTTTGATCTCCGATTTCTGTACTCAGTGTTACACACTACACTTCGATACCGTTTGGTGTTGTGTTCATGTATGAAGTTTATTTGCCATTAGTATTGTATCAATCTAGATACATTTTATTTATTGATATGTATTGCATACGCTAAGAGATACCATCTATCATAGCAACTGCACTTCAACGTAGCTTTCAATCGTCTCCGTTCGATACATTTCCGATTTTTTTCATAATCTGGTAATATTTTGAAGTCTTTTGTTGCTTAATCTATCATCGACACAGAAAGTGTTTCTTTCTTTATATAAGAATTGTCAAGGGAAGGCTGCTATTACAGTCATATTGCTCGAGAATTAATATTTCATTGTACAGAACTTACTTATTATATTTCGATCGCTCAAAATAAGATTACTTCTCAGCACATTGTTTGTTTATTTTTCGTGCCATTCAGTAGGTAGATCATTGTCCGTGATAATTTTGAGCCCTTTCAAATAGTAAATTTTGCAGTTTACTGTTTTACAGTCTAATCATATTTTTCAAGAGGTAGTAGTACTGCAGTGCTCGTACAGTGAATCTAAACTTCAGGAACATTTTCATATCCGGTAGTACGAGAACTTTGATTAGTCTGCTTTGAAAATGACCTGCCTGTACCTCCCTAGTCAATTAGCCTTATGATAGATCACAAGTATGTACTCTTGCTATAGAGAAACTTGTGTAGGAGTTCAATACTGTTTTGATGCGTTAGAACTTCACACTAATGTTCCCGATAGAATAATTCTACTAGCGGAAAAATGAGCACACTTGCAGTAATGCAATTGATATGCTTCTTTACAAAATAGCGACCATCATTTCGCTAGAAGAATATGTTCTGCTATATTTTTAGTAATTTACTTCTTTTTCTGTACTGAATTCTTCATTCACGCTGTTTCTAAGGTATTAGAAGATCGAGATTCACAGCCTTTCTGTTTACACTCAATTCAATATACATACAGGATGCGTAAGACATTTGAGGATCAGATTTAGACTTGAAAAAAAGAACTCTAAGAAAAAATAATGACGTATTCTCACTAAAAATTGTTTTGAGGGTAAGAATAAACAAATAGTTTGCAATTTTATTCAATAAAGTCCCCTTCAGCTTCGGCAACGGATTTTATGCGAAGTGTGAATGGTCTACATGCTCAGTTCAAATGGTCCTGGTTCATAGTAGACATTACTCTGACTATGGAGGCTTATAAGGATTTTTTAGTGTTGTGAGGGGGCTCATTGACCTCTTTCTCAACTACACTCCAAACACAGTGGTCTAAAGAATTAGAATCTGTGAAACAAGAGTTCCAAATGATAGGGGTTATGTGATCATAAAAATTTTGTAAGCGCCATGCATTCCTGCGTTACTTGAGCTTTGTGAGATGGTGAACCAAAGACATGATTTTCTGCTGGGTGTTTGAGTTTATGTAAGGGCCAATTAGATCTGATTAAATAATTTTCCTTAAAACCTATTTTGACCTGTTCTCATCACATAAGATTTGTATCTGATGTCTTTGTGAGCAAGATTTCTGAATTACTACGTTCAGTCTTCATAGTGACGATATCGACATCGATAATTTCAAAATATAGAAAATATAAAGTCAAATAATTGTCTGCTATCATAGAAGAAACATGTGTCCTCAAATACTGGGCGCACCCTGTACTTACAGCATTTTTAATATTAGCCTAAGGTAAATTCAATGAACATTCTTTGCATTGAACATTTCTACGTCCTGTAAATATTTTCGAGTCCAATGTCCTGTAAAATATGCAGGCATACTTTTGGTGTCTCGTTAATGGAGCTGAAGTGATGCAATTCTTGAGGTGTTGCTTCGATTTTCTGTCTTGAGCGTTAAATTCGTGAAACAAAGATTGAAGAAAAACTCAAGTTTTTGGTAGCGTTAAGTTATTATTCACCTTCATGTTCTTAACTTTTCTGTGAATTTTTAAAAATTTCTTGTTGTAAACTCACTGTTATTTCATGGTTGGTATTATGTAACTTTTAATGAACCAATGTCATGAATTTTGGTTCAACTAAACTCTAGGTTGAAAATTATAATGAGAAATTATTTCGAAAATCAGGTATGGCAAACTTCTATGATGGGTTATATTAAACAAAGAATATTGTATACCTTACTTGTAATGCCTGTTTTTGAAAAATAATGTAACAAGGTCGCTTTAAATTTATAATCCTTTGTTTGACAGTAGGAATATGCGTTTTACTGAGTTAAGGGCTCCGTTTGTACCAAGGACTGCTAAATTGTTAGAATAGAATGAGAATAGAATAGAATGAGGCTATAGGAACGAACCTTCGGGCCCATTCTTGGGTCGGATAATTACTTCGATAATTATTCGGTTATTTTACCCAAGTCCCATGCCGTATTTCTAGCCGCGTCAACCATGTCGGCAGCGGGATTGTTATAGGAGAAGGAAACATATTATTAACTAATGTTATTTATTCAAATTCATTGCTCTTACGGTGAGATCGGTTTTAAGGAGTGCATTTTGTTAAAAAACTTCCCTCGTAAATAAAAACTTTGTAAGTATCAGTTCATTTGGGTAGCGATGTTAAAGTTAAGCTCATATGTAATAAAACTGAAGTCAATAAAATGTTTCGAGTAGTTTTAAAGTTTTTCAGTTTCCTTCTCAGATTAAGATGTAGTATAGCAGTTCTATTTTGAGAACAAGTTCGTTGATACTTGCTGTTAGGCTCCAGAATTGTTACTTGTTCGTAATGTGTCAGTCTGTGTACTCAATGTCGCCGGTTTCAATCTACATACTTAGCATGAGTCAAGTTTTATTCATACAACTGTTAATGCTATTTATGTGTTGATGAGAATGAATGGAAGTGATATTATCAGTTATTTGTTTAATTAAATTAAATATTTTCACAGGTCATTCAAGGTAAAGCTTTACCTGGCTACTTCGAAACGATTTTTACTCAATTTTTAAGAAAATGATAATTCAGTTTGATTTGGATTAGCCACATTTGAAAAGAGAGAAAGATGAATTCAGAAGAACATTGTTCCTTGTATTTCGTGCTAAGTCTCGGAGTTTTAACATGAAGGTATTCAAACTATGAGTTATTTTTGAAAGCTGCATGAAATATTCATTTAAAAAATACCTCAAATTCGAATTTATACAACATGTTTTAATGAAAAGCTCATTCAGTCTAGAAGTAGTTATGAAAAATCTTAAAAGGTACTTTGGGCACTCAGTGTAGTCTCATGCTACTGAAGTAGACGGCTGACGAAAAATCAGTCTGGACTACTCGTATTAAATAGTAACGTGTTCTTCAAAAAACAATAAATGTCTATAAGTAATCAAGAGTCCTCAGAAAACGTTCCAAAGTTTTGTTGATATTGTAGATATATGCTGTAACATGCTATTTTTTATCAAAAGAAATTTCGTCTTCATGAATTAAATCATGAATTCAAGTAAAAATATATATTTTCATAGCTATAGCTTTTCTTAAATAATCCAGACTATTGAAAATTGCTGAATAAATTTGGAAACAGCTCCCAACAACCTGTGGGCTTTGCGTCTAGAATTGTATTGAAAAAATAAATTGATCTTAAAATTCACCGATGTCAAAAGCGACCATAGTCATACTGTCCAGAGAGACATTTCAATAAATATGTGCAGAAAAACGTCGTTTGATTTATTGCGAGGGATACCAACGAATGTACCCGGAAATGCTGTGAAATGAAGTTGGATTTAAGCAGCCATATTTTTTATAAATCACTAACTATCCATTAAGGTATTACTTGAACTTATTGAATACATCAATTATCTATCATATTCGATTTGGTTTAAAGGTATTTTGAACCTTTCTGCCCCAGGTGGACTCATCATTCGGTGGGGATTTTGGTTTGTGAAGCTTGACTATTGAAAAAATTCGGATGGCGATACAACGAAAAACGCAAAAAACTTCACAGGGGGAACGTTTGCTCAAAGTATTATCCTGAAAGAAAGAAGAATATTAGGGCTCCAATTACTGATTGATAGTGATACCGAAATTATCCTAAATCAGGGCATTTACTTCAAGCAAGCTCGAACAAATACGAGCATTTTTTTCAGTTATACACATTTTTCTTTGAAGTGATTAGTGATATTTACATGCTTGTATATTTCAGAACTAATATAATTTTTTGGAATAATTTATTCATTCATACGTAGTAGTAATGAAATTGTTAATGGTTACTGGAGAATCATGTTCTCGACGAATCATCTTTACACTTGTATATCCTCGATCACCGATCTTAAAACTTTTCAATACAGTAAGTATTGTTGTATTGGAATTTTCATCTCTGTGATAACGTTTCAGATTCAAGAGGTATAAATGTAATTTACTTAGAGACGAACTGGAACACAAGAAATCCCTATAGATATCATAATACGCAGCACTTTATCCACACTCAAAATTGGGGAAAAACTTCTAAAGGAATGTAACTGAATTACATATTATTACACGTGTTACAAAATACAAATTTTCTTGGGTTATACGAAGAGTTTTCAGTCATTGCAAGAAATTGAGTGTATTCAATCTATCATACAACGGATTAGCTACACGTGTTTCTTGAAGCCTCTACCACTTCTTTGAAGAACATAGTTGGTTTCTAGAGCTCTAAATATTTCAGGGAATGCAACAACATGTACAAAAAATTATGATGGCGATGTATCTTTTTTTGAATTCTACATTTACTTCCATCTTCTTTATAGAAAGTATTGTATTCAATAGCTGAGCAACTGCTCTGTTTTTGTATGCACAAGCAAACTGATTTTATAGAAAAGTGAAAGTGGTTGCTTGCTGTAACCTTATTCAATAGAGAGCAACAAAGCTTCTCCAGCTGTGTAGGGGGGAGCATTCCGTCGGGCCCCTCAGGTAGCTGGTAGAGGGATCACTACTGAAGCTGCATCGAAGTTTCCTTATGTGGTATTTGAATTTCCTTTAACGTCGTCCTCCCACGCCACATTTCTCATCGTGTTGAATGATTGAACATGAAAGAAACACTTGTATGGTGTTAAGTACTCTGTACTGCTTCATTAGTATTCGAGTCTGGTGTTAGTGCAGCATATTTCAATGGTTTTCAAGTATTCAGCTCGACGAATGATGAAGTTTCTAACTACGTTCGATCAAGATAAGTAAAGATATAATAACCAGAATTTTAAAGTACCATAACGTACGCTCCACTCCAGACTCATATTTTATTTGAATTAAAGGTGAACATTATATATCTCGGCAACGTTTCCGAAAATGTGTCAAAACGTTTACTTAGCTGCTTAAGCACTAATTCATAGTCAAGTGCATTTCTCCGACCACATCTTTGTCAGACCAAAATCTCAGCACGATTTTTGCTGGAAGGTATCGCACCTCATACTGGTTTACCCTCCCCATGTCATATAAAGGTTTTATATGACAACCTTGTCACTCGACAAAACAGGTAAGGTATGAGACAAGGCTCCGATTAGGGCTTTGCTAAAAAATTAGTGACAGATGCAAGGGTATGCTCATGACTTCATATGGTAAATTACCTCCCTATTTGTTGGGGCAAGCAGTAGTGAACTTACAGAAGTAGAAACCTTGGCCCCAATCAAACATGCGTCTGGATGGAAGCCACTTACAGGTAAATATTGCGTGATCTAGCACTAGACCGTGTACGTCTTACCTAATTACTGCGTGTCCATATATGAGAGTATAATCTTTATTTTCTTTATTGAATTTCGTAAAAATCTTTTCTTTTGTTTTAATTAGGCTATAGCGACATCATCGAACCTGATGGCTCTGTGGGTAGAATCTTTGAGTAACCATTTCACTAGCTGACTCATCCTAATTTTTTTATATGAATGAAAATAGTCGTGAATAAAATTTAAATAAGGAGCTACCGACACAAATTTGACTAAACAATGGTTACAAGTTCTTTGACCAAGAATCAAGTTTTCGTCTTATTGAAACTGTACACACTTCAAAGAAATGCGGATTGTATCGCAATGACCACAAAATGTATCACACATACAGTGCAAAAGGAACTGGTGTTCTAAGTAGGTCAATATGTACTACTGAATTACGATGGGCTCATTAATATTTTAAGTTTCTAATGAAACCCACAATTCAGGAGACAAAAAACGAACGGTTTTCGTCATGCTAAACTTCAACTAAACACAAAACTGTAAAGAAGTTCAAAAAGAGCTTGAAGAAATATTGCTAAATTATTTGAGAATATTATTTTCGGGAAGTTTTTCTGAATTTTCTGGATTGGATTTTCTATTGAAGACTAAAATGTTGCACTTTATGCACCCAATTTAAAAAAATCAACCCAAATATGATCCACAGAATTAGATCTGACAAAAGACGTCGTATTTAATCAATCTTAAATAACGTTAAAGCGATCAAATACCTGTGTTAGTAGTGTTACATCAGTCAGTGATAAGAAGTCATGCTGCCGTTAGGTGACGTTAGAGTTTTTTTTATCACAAACATTCTTCTACGTTGCCAAGTTCACGTAGGTGGTCCAAAGCCTAAAAGTTTTATTTTGACTGGAGTTGAATTTGAAAACAGCAACAGTGAGCGGCTCGAAAGTAAATTGAAAACTACTCATGTTCTTCTTTCCTGCATCTTTTAAACTGTAAAAATGTGCCAAAAAGCATTTCTGTAGTATCCAGTCGACCAACATTTTCTGTAAGTTGATTTGAAGAATTGCGTACTAATATTTTTTGAGGTAGTTTCAATTGATTAATTTTAAATAAATTTTAAGATGGATATATATTGGGACTTAATCATACGGACAATCTATAGACATCAAATACTTCCGATAACAGTGCGTTCAAAACTCATCATGTCAGGATGCGATAACATGTTCATTTGCGGGCAGTTTATATGGTGGCAGGGAAGCGTTAGTACCTCGCAGCCGCTCATTGATGCAGGCGTTAGTGAGGCCCGGAGTTATGGTGACCACCATTACCAACTGCGTTAGTCAGGCCTCTTGTGTTCGCTAGCCCATTGACTTCTTGCCCCGTCAATATAGAAAAGCCGATGTATCAAAGCCCTCATCAGCTCTTTCTTTGGAGCAAATCACTTTTATTTGAATCGATTTGAAGAAAAATACACACTCTAACTTGTAAACTCATAACATTCACCGTGAACATTGTAAGTATTATTTTTAATTTGGAATACTCACTGAGTTCGCGTATATCAAAAATATGCAATAGTTGAATATTAAGAAATCACAGAAAGAATTTACACGCACCGTTTATTTGTTCCTTTCGTAAATAGAATAAATACACGTTCTACAATTATAGACTTCAATGATCACTCTGAAGAAACCTTACAATCCTTTTAGGAAAGATTCAGACGTCACTGGATGCTCTATGACAAGCGTGCCGAACTGGCCCTCGTGTTCTTTGGTGTGTCCATGGGCCGAGACATGAACTTCAATAGAATTTATTTTTGTACAGCTGTTGTCGGTACACTCCTCCATCCTAACTATGCGTGGTAATCAATGGCACTTTGAAAGCAAGGATTTTCTAGGTAGACTCCTAACGTACAGTGAATGAGTAGTATTAGGTATACGTACATATTCTTTTTGAACATGCAGCGAAAAACACATTTAATTTCAAAATAACAAAGCCACCCTGGCATGGATAGTTCGAGTTAAGCATTTTTTAATTTCTTCGTATTATTTGCATGCGTGTAAACTGGTCTGTCAAAACTATCTGTAATCTGATTTTTCACGAAATTATCTACTCAAAATTCGAGTTGATAATTTCGTCCGAAGGCTTTCGCTCTTAAGTATTTCAGGCTCGTTAAAAAATTGTGGAGTCGAAATGTAGGCGTGAACCTATACCTCATTGGTAAATATTTTTCAACTCAGGAGGAGGACTAAGCTGATTGTCGAAAATAAAAGAAAAATACATGTAAATTTACAATAAATATGTATGTATAATTACCACAATATTACAACCCTTGGGGTCCCTACATAATGCGCAGCACCAGCGGCACGTGCTACGGGTGACATCCCAGCAAATTCAACAATTAGCATGGACAGACACTGATCGGAAGCTGCAGTGTTAGGAAGGATGATCTGGGATCAAACGTGCCGAGCAACGTCTCGTGCTACCACCACGCGTGCGCGCTCCACTGACTTCTCAGATTGGGCGGAATGTTAAGCTCAGGGTCGGGAGAAAACTCTAGACATTTTACTGTTGATGTAACGATAGAATACTATTTAAGTAGTCGTAATTTAAAATTACTGAAGCATTAATTGAATTTCTATAACGACTGACTATATGTCATTTATTTTATTTTTTTGAATGTCTATGCATCCCAGCACACACCAAATCCAAGTTTTAGGTACTTGGCAGTAGCTTGTAAAGCTAAATTTTTTCATGAACTTCATCTTGCTATTCTTATTGAAAGTGCAGCTCTTGCAGTAGTGTAACCAGAAGTGGTCAGCGGCCTGTGAAGAGTCTCCAAGTAAAATAATTTTCAAAGTTGGTGGTTGATGAATTCGCTCAAGTGCGACATACGTGGTTAGATGCTGCTTCTTCAATCAAGCTTAATATTCCTTTATTTTCTTATTGGTCTTATGATTGCCAACAAAGAGAAAGAGTATTTTTATTCATGTAGTTTTTAGAACAAAAAAAGTATATCGATGGATTGGCTTGGTATCAAATAGGATTGCTTACGCAGCATTGATCAGATGCCAAATGTATCAACGACGCTCATTTTTCCACTTGAGAAACAACAAATATGTATAAAGTTTATTGAAATATCAGTTCATCACATGCTTTATTCGTAACTGAGTGCTTCTCAAAGTTTGACACATTATTGGTTTAAATATGTCAGCACGTTAAGAGCTGAAATAGAACATGGAAGGTGTTTGTCGAGTACGATTTGTAATAAAAAGGGATTCAATTAGAGAATTTTACAGTAAAATTGTTTTTATGATTTTCATAAACCGAAGTATTCAAGACTAGATTCTCATTTATACTAAATAAAACTATAGCAAACAACACCTCAGAAACGGAGAACGAAAACATGTCTTCAGCAATCGACGATAATCGCAGACAAATTTTCGACCAACACCTGCAAGAATTGCATTGATTTTAGCAGCGTCAATCGCATCATCGATGACAACTATTTCTGATCGTGAAAACAGTTAATATAAAAGAAATTTCACTTCTACAGAGTAAAATTTCTACCTCCGCGACTGAAGAATATAGTTGTTTCAGATCACATTGTATCTACCTGTATAACATCTCCGATGTCAGAGTTCACTTTTATGAGTGTGTGACGAAGTGTATTTTGAGTTCTTAAGTAAATATGAAAGTGAAATTTCTCATCTGCTAGGAATGATACTATTTTTTTTGTTGTAAATTGAGCTATTAGGAAATACACTAAATTGTTGGTGAACTTTATAGGAATTTAATGAAAAGATTGATTTGATTGAATTACGAATTAGTGTGTATTTTGAAATTTCATGGTGTAGAAATCAAGCCCACAAACTGGGTATGGGCATTTATTGTTGGTTTCCAGTTTAAGAATTTTCTAGTTTTTTAGTCTGATACAGTACATACGGTGGTTAATTTATATTTATCCGAAAAAAACTTACCAGTACTGATTATGATGTGCTAAAAACACTCATGGAAGTTATTTCTTCAGTTCAAACGCTCAAAGTTAACAAATACAGCATTCATGGTGCCCCATGAAATGGCACCATAGTACGAAAAACTTGAGTTTCGAGATGAGTGGTGTAGAGCGGAACTCAGTCACCTTTCTTATTGAACGTTTGGTCTAAATAAGGTCTCTTTCGATGCCATTGAAGACGAGATAAAGGAAACTAGGAGCGGCTCAGAAGCGTTTCTGCGCAGGTTGCCCATTGTTAGTTCATTGAAAATAAATCGTCGATGGTGGTCACTTACTAGAGGTGAGAAGATTTGCTTTGGTAACCCCGCTTACCGGCGCTTAGGTCTTCTCCAATAATGGACCCATTGTACCGCCTGCTTCATAGTAAGCTTCGGGAGCCTTGAGGAGTTAACTCATGGACCAGCTCAATAGAGCGACCTAGTGTTCTTCTGAACTACTCCTCACGACTCTCATGCGCAATCTTTCCTTGTTGCTTGAGGTAAAAGTGACAAAAGAAAAGGCACTCAGTAGAGCTTTATGCTTTGTCCCAGTGCGAGAAAAACTAAGACACTGTATACTTTGTTGACACACTTCCAGTCATATATGACTGCATAACCGGTGAATGAACGCTTTGTGACTCCATTGAAATAATCCCGGGTTTACGACCTGAGAAATATATTATTTTCTTGAATTAAATTCAATCCAGAAAATGAGTGTGGACAGAAATGATCAATGTTTGAAACAACAGTGTTAAATTTTTATGAAAAAAGTTACTGAATTATTACTGCAAAATAAATGTTACGAGAAAACAATAGTAGCTTTTTGATATTTCGATGAATACATTCTTGCAGTGATAAAAAATGTAATTAATTTAAGGCAACACCAGAGCACGTGGCCTTAAATTAATTTCTGAACTGTGTGGGTCTGTGAGGAAGTAACAGAGCAACAAGCAGTAATACAAACATATTGATAAGTAAAATTCAAGTTTTCTATAGTCTCTCGGTACTATGGAACGTAAAGCAAGTTTCTTATCATGGTATTCAACATAAAAATACAATGGTATTGATTATACAAACTTTTTTAGATTTGAAAGAAGTGTGTCACGGTGCATATACATATTACTTACCAAACATAATTAATCGCTGTATCATCCAACATTCGCTCAATTACGCATGTAGTTTTCATCTTCCCGGTCCATACTAATTCCGGTCGGTGCAGGCCAATTGTCGAGATACAGTATATTTTCAGTTTATTAGCGTAATTTTTCATC
The DNA here is from genome assembly GCA_006783055.1 of Trinorchestia longiramus. Taxonomy (NCBI): domain Eukaryota; kingdom Metazoa; phylum Arthropoda; class Malacostraca; order Amphipoda; family Talitridae; genus Trinorchestia; species Trinorchestia longiramus. The sequence goes on from VCRD01000017.1 coordinate 229,634, forward strand.
TATAGTCACCCATGTGTCTAAGCTAAATGCATTTTACCCAGTGGGTATCAACGAGAAGGTGCAGAGGCAATATCAAAACTAAAAGGCGACGGCATTTTGTTTTTAGATAAATACCTTAATCTTTTAGTGGATGTGAAATGCTTTACTAGTCTGAAGGTTGGTCAATATGCTCATGAAGAGATCTTATAGCTAAATGTTGGAACTACAAGTTAATCGTATCATTTGTCTGTTGAATTGTCATCAAATATTTAATAGAAACTAAAAATTGTATGTATATTTATTATTTTCAATTGAAAGTGAAGGAAGTATCTTTTAGTTCCAGTCAAATCACCAAATTGAAGCAGTACAAAGAACAAATATTAAAACATGTATCTCTTCAGTTTTTACTAATAGAGAAATGATCTTCCTTTTTCACATATGTATGATGTTAAATAGCTCTATTGTCGGATGCTTTGTTTACTTACAATCAATTTCATATAAAAAATCGGGAACGTATCGAGAAAAAGTACGAGTATTGACAAATTAGAAGTTAATGTACATGTATGTAGGTGCTTTTGATGTCTTTCCCAGTTTCATGTTCAAAATTACAAAAAACAATCCAGCAACAGCATTTTGGAGTTTTTTAGTGCATATATTTTTGCTTATGAATAGTTCTTTACGTCTGTGTGGAACCATAGAAGCCACACACAAATTACTCGAAAATCGATCTGAATATTTCAGAAGTTGAAATCTTCAAATAATAAAATATATTTAATTTTGAGCCAGTGTGTCAATAAATAATGAAAGGAATTTTATTTAGAATATTTATTCTGGGGTAGAGGAATAAAATCTTATCATGATAAATGACGTGCGTCATTGAAAACAGACGCAAAATATTTGAGGCGTTATTCAAGTCGAACTGTTCGTTCAAGTTTAATTATACTTACAGGATTTTCATGGCAGCTTTTCATTGAGTATTCTCCCAGCCTCTCTTGCTCAAGCCAATGAACGGGGTATTTTCATATAAATGGCATAAATTCCCTGATTCAAAATGAACAAGCGAAGTGCAAGCGAAGTGCAGGCGATGCTCCGCTTCACCCGCTGTCAAGTTGATGGTTCCTAGTTTAGTCAGTCTAATTCTACAACTTCAGTGCTTACATTGTCATGTGAGTTCGTATTTCCGAAAGGGAGATTGCGAAGTTAAAAGTCAACACATGAAATATTATAATTTCCGAAGCAACTGCTGTTGTTTTTTCCTTTTGATATGCAGATACACACCACTTCGCATTGCACAGTACGCAAAACTCATTTATACTTTCTCCTACCACGACTGTGTGCTTCAAAACTAAAGTCATTAACAAAAAGCTATCTCTCTGTTTGAATGAAACCTGAAAATTAGGTTCAGGCATAACAGGTGTGGAAAATCACCGTCACATTTTGCTAAAACTCACTAATTAAAGAGGCTCACAACATGGCGTATAAAAAATCACTGACGAGCAGAAATAAGACTCTAGAGTATAGACTACATAATAACAGATTGGAATTAATGATCTAGTTTGATTATCAATATTTAGTTTACGATGCAGTCACTACTTTCAGTTATTGTTTATTACTTTCCCTTTTAAATACGGATCTCGACGAATATATAAAAATTCAGACGTTGTTCTTTGAAAACTGAGATGCTTGATATTAAAAGTATATTCATATTAAATTCGATCAAACCTTTGCCCATGAATTTATGCATGTAAGTGTAACCCAGAATGTATAAACATTTGAAAGCATTGACCATGTCAACAAAGACTTACACCATAGTACTTCTTCAATATTTTTATACTCCAGGCCAGGGGCCGTAGAGGTCATCAAACTAGCTTTTCACATGACTGGTTATTATTTCTTACGGCAGCCTTTTCTTGGGCGACCGTTACAGCACATAGCACCCAAACCGAGACGGACTTCTGTCCGCATTTTTGGAGGCGCGTCTGAGAATTAGGAGGCACCTACAGTGATTTGGACCAAGAATTTTTGGCTTTTGAGTGTGTACTTGTCTGGACAGGAAAGCGATCGCTCTCTGAGTTTGATGTATCCCTGAAGTCATTGTTGGCGCAATAGAGGGTAGTGTGAAGGCTCATTGTTTCAATAGGTGTAGGGTGGCTTCTCATCCGGCCATCCCTAGGTCCTCTCAATGGACGGGCTGCTACTTTTCTGAACAAGAATGCTACCAGCTCTGCTCCATTGTTTGCTTCCAAGCCACGGCCTCTTGTTCATCTCAAGAAAGGAATCAAAAGAAGGATGCTCTCACTAAACCAAATTAATCGAAGGGATTTGTACGTGCCTGCTCTAAATGTTAGCCTGCATTTCCATGACGATTTAGCCCTCTCTTCAATCACGACCTCCTCCTTGGCCTATAATTTAGAAAGTTCACTGACGGGATTTGCTCTCAAATCACATGCTTTGTATCTTGGTAACATCGCTTAGCCTAACCTTCTGTGAGTCATGAAACTAGACTGCAAGCGCTTTGGGCGTGTTCTTCTATGTTCTCTTTTAATTGATGATGGCAACAAATATAAAGTACAGCAGGAGCGTGAAATTTTAACCAATTCTAATCTAATTGCGCTCATAAATTAAAATAGTCCACACAAATCATTATGTTTCGCTTTAATTTCCAAATATTTCACAGGTGCATAAAGTTCTCAAGTATTTTCCCCTTAAATGGCAGGGGTAGGAATTTTTTAAATGGATTGTTTAGGAAAGAGCTTATCAACGCTTCCATATCCAAGCCTTATTTTCTATCTATGCTTTAGCAAAGCGTTTCTCTACCTTTGATGGCCCATGGCCCCTTCATCACCGGGTCGTTTAACCTTCATGGCCCTCTGCCCTTCAAAAATTAAACTATTCCCAGTTTTTCGGCATCCGCTTGTGGCCCTCCGGTAGAAGGCCTGTGGCCCCCGGTTGAGAAACGCTGCTTTAGGATACCCTACTTTCTCGTTTGTATCAATACTGATACAGGATCTGCAACGGCTGAAATGTCTTGTAACTTGAATTATTCGTCAGTTTACTGCGGTAAACGGTAGATAGTGAATCTTTATTAAAAAATTAATTGTTATAAGTAAAGAAACTTTTTCCCTTAACAGCAAAAGAAAATTTCCGACAGGGTTCCCCAAAACTTGAACGATATGTCTTTCTTGACTCACAAGAAAAGTTCATTGGGAGATCAAAGGGGATGGTTGCAAGCCATGCATGCCACGCCGTACATTGAGTGGAAGACTGAGTTGAAGGAATGAAAAATCGCTTTGTCCGATTTTGTTCGCTCCTCTGAATTTCATGTGTACGTCTGTGTCATTTTTCCTTAACAATCAATTTCAAAAATGTGTGTTATTTGGGAGACTTTCTTTACCTGTTTGATTGGAGAAACAAGTGTGATAATACGAATGTCCGTTCAAAAGAAAAGTTGTTCACAAAAACTACTGGAGTAAAATTGAAAGTGTATTGCCCCAGATGTTGCACAACACTGCTTAAACTTTTTAATAGCAAAATTATTTCTGCAAATACCTTTCTTGACTGAAAGTTACTCTAGTAATCCTTTTCACCGATGTAACTGCCGCCCACTTGTGGACTGTGACGCTTGATGAAATATTTCATTTTCATTATAATCTGAAAATCAAGTCAAATACAATAGACAATTAATTATAATTTCAATAACAAAATCTTGGATTGATTGTTTGGATTCAAAAACCTGTTTGTGTTTCTACCACGCGTTGACGCGCCTGCTTCACAACTAATTCCTCATTTTTTTCAACAAGATTGAGGATGCGATACTCAATGAATATTATTTTTCTTCTACTAAACGTGTTGCGTACAATACAAATTTAGATTTCATTATCTGTCGGGTTATTGACAGTATTAGAAAACATAAATACCGTAAGCACTGGTTATTAGTAATAATACCAACGAAGATAAAGAAAAGAATGCTACGCTATACATTTCGAAACTTGTTTCTTCATCAAACACTAAATTCTCACAGCTGAGGGACAGAAAAAGCAATAAGAAGAGATAGTGTTGGAAACGAAGAAACTGATTAGGTGACAAATAAAAATATGATGACTGAACTTAGAGGGTTTAAATGAAAATGCAAGATATATGGAGCAAGAACAAATGCTATGGAGATACCGGAAGACAGAAAGTGTCTATAAGGTTAAAGAATGAAACCGTATTATTCATTGGAATATAATTACTGGCCAGTAGTATAGATAACTAATAACTGTAACAGAGAAAAAGGCAGTTGTGAAATTGTTACTAGTGAAATAAATCACTAGGAGAATAAGATTAAGTTTTTCATCATCGTGTCATATCCAGGCAATATTATGATCACTAATCTGAAAAAATAATGAAGCATCTTCTAAATATTCTATCAAAATTTCAACACTGATACTTCTATTGAATTCTATCAGTCAATTATCAGTAGATTATTATTACTCCTTCATAGGTGTGCTCGACAGACTGATATGAAATTCTCGCTCATTGGTAGATTTAGGTTAGTTGTACTCATTGCAGTGTATGGTTTCCACCCACCTGTTTTATACGAGGGCTATTAGGTTGTTGTTATTCTACGAGAGATTGTTTGCATTCAATCGTAATTATACAAAATTAATTCTCTTAATTCCAAGGACTAGATTTTGTTACATCGAAACATTTTCCTTTCTGGCTTACATGTTTTCCTTTTGGTTTTTGACTTCTGTGTTAGAGCTTGAGTTGAAATAAAGTTCATAACGAATGTGAAACAAAGCATTACCATATTTGTCGAAAAAGTTAATAAATTTCATTTAAACCTATTATAGATAACGACACACGTTGGCGAGCTGAAATGTAACCACGCAACGTTTCAGTTATTTGTGTTAACGGTATTTTAAGACTAGAATGATACAATAAAACAGTGTAATTTTAGCGACAAGCATCTTGTTAGTTAAGAACACAGCATACGATACAATAGACAACGCATTTTTCTGTCTGTTCAAACAACCGTGGGAGGATGTCGTCGAAAAGTGACTTGGTGCCGAGTTATTCTCTGCTGAGAACTTGGAGGTGTTAATGAGCTCGTACGGATAGATTCTGTCAACCCAATTTGCCATGATAACTTTGTGACTAACTATTTCATAATGGGAGTTGCTCACGTCAATAAATATAGATGCATGAAGCACAACAAAACAAGTGAGTGCTATTACAACCTGCCATGTATTTTCCCGGAGTGTTTTTTAGGAAAAAGGGGCGTAACGATACTAATGGGATCTAATTTTGCAAAAGATAATTTTAGTCAGATAGTGTTCTTTAAGATGAAGTTGATGATGCATTATTCTGTAATTTCCAGGAAAACTAAACATATGGGTATGGTCACTCCATACTCTCCGCAATTGAGGCGCTAAAGGTGAATGACTTCTGAGAAAAGACAGTTTGCCCGTGGGAATGTAATTACAGCTAGAGCCCATTAAAAAGATGCTCGGGAAGCATTTCACAATTGAGAGAATTCATTTGGGACGCAGGACTTCGCCACAAACCACAGGCGTGCAAGGAATTTTGAGCTTGTGAAAGGATAGGAAGTGCTTACGGACTAATTACATTGCACTTCATTTTCAAGGCGCAGTTGGACTGCCGTGTTCCCAATACAATTTCATTTGTTTAATGAGCAATACCACGCATTGTTGTTTTAGTTTCTGTGTGAATAGGGACGCTCCTGTACTTTACCTGTGTGTCCAAAGAACTGAACAATTTTTCATAGGAGGTGCCCATGATACATATTGAACCACCGTTACAGCCACTGTTTCTTTCTTACGATTCAATGGGACAGTAGCCCATGGGATTTCTTCATTAAGAAAGAATTGGCGATAGTTTTAACTCATTTGACTGTCGTATTTCTACAGACCTAAAGTTAGGATTTTTCAAAGGGGAGAGACATCGGTTTTCAGATATCTTATTCTGACTTACCTATGCCAATTAGAAATCAAGTGAAATTATATAAATGAGAAAGCACACAGTGATGGTGTATCGTGCATTCCTTTTTAAATTTGGGAGTAAAAATCTTCACCTCACACCACTAAGAAAATTTGAGTTTTTGACTTTGGAGACAATCCACTGCATCCCGTCTCGAGCTCCAACGACCAAGATAAAAGTTATTACTTTATCGGGATGTCTCAGTTCAGACTTTAGATTACTCCCCAAACTACGATAACATTCTTGAAAACTAACATAAAAAACAGTATTCCTTGACCAAATCGGTGGTCAGAGACGAAAATATTTACTGGTTGTGAAGTCAAGCATTTAATTTGTCAGGTTGACTTTTCAGCAAGTGATCACTGATGGCATATTAGCGAGTACAATTGTGTGGGTCTAGCGCCTGTGCGAATGATTGTTTTATTTTTGCTGCGTGAAGTTCTGACCCGATTAGCCCTGACAATTTCTTATTCTAAAGTATAGATGGTCTGTGCATGTTTCATAGAAGTCTTAAACCTACAAACAATTATTTCTATTAACATCTGTTTTTAGTTCATAAGGAAGTGACGTACAACAAAATGGCAGCAATCACAAAAAGAGCTGAAAGATACAGAAATGCTTTATTCCTGTGTTATTCTGTTAGCACTAAGCAGGTGGAAGAGAAACTCGAGGATTACATTAATATTTGACATCAGAATGTTTAGTGTTTTCTAGTAAAATACATATTCCTAACTAAAAATTGAGGATTATTATTTTCGTATTTTTTTCTTCTTGTAATTGTCATTCATCTGTAATACATTATTGGACTTACTCCGGTAATCTCTGAACTTTAATTCTTTTCGTGTTGTGATTTACGTTGCTCGTTTTCATAGAAATAATACTGTTTTTGAGCAAGTAATTGTTCAATAAATTTTGACCAAAATACTCAAATAACACGTTAATTGGGTCTCAGCTGGCTTGCATAACTAACTTTGTAAACGAGTTACAGCAACACTGATGGACACTGCTTTTCACTCAGTGTCAGTAGTTACTCGTAATAGAATAGAATAGAATAGAATGAGAATAGAATGAGGCTATAGGAACGAACCTTCTGGCCCATTCTTGGATCGGATAATTACTTCGATAATTATTCGCCCTGCCATTGCCATGAAAATGTACGATTCTCCATGCATATTATATATAAAAACAGAAAATGTATCTAGGTATTTTGAATATTAAAATCCGTTACATTTATGAGCAGGAAAAACAACACATGTCAAAGTAAAATTCAATACTTGAAATATTATATATAACATATTTTTCAAAATGTAAAACATTATAGAGTTTTAAAAATCACCTTCACTTAGCTCCACGAGTTACTGTGAGGTCCACAAGTTGTAAAGAGCTGAGTATCTAACAGCGCAGCAAGGACAGCTCACCTTCGAGCGTACAGCAGAACCAGCTGTTCATTTGATTAGCTGCACGGCGCAGAGTTGATAAGTGGTACATTTGACCAGCCTCATGGTTATCCAGTAACACAGCTCACCTGTTGTACAGTTGACCAGTTGCATACAGTAGTTGGTTAATTGTACAATTGAACTGTTGTGCTGTTAATCAGTTGCACAATTACCAGTAGCACAGTTAACCAGCCGCACAATTGACTATCTCACAGTACCACCAGCAGTATCGTACAACCAGTAGCACAGTACACCCTCTACAGTTGAGAAGACGAACAGTTTAATCAGCCATACATTACAACCAGCCGCATACTTCACTAGTTACACAGTTAAGCAAGTCGAAGACTGCGAGAGCTTCCAGCGCCCACTTCTAAGAGTCTAAAACGCAGGTACATGGGGCAAGTTAACGCATGACTGGCTTGTAGTATGCATGTCTCTGTATACGAACATTCTTGTGACAGTTTTTTCCGACCGTGACTTAGACTCGAGTCGATGCTCATCAGTGTTGAGAACATCACTTAAGAGAGGCAGTACCAGGCGCTTTATCCCAGCCTTGACCGCTCACAATCGCTGGTTGGTTCGTTTGTTTACTTCTATTATGCCTTCAGAAAACTCATTTGGGCGGAAGAGCGGCACTCTAAGGACCGGAAAGCGCGACCTGCTGGAGACACTTCCCAATATCCAGCGTCCAGGTCGCTTGTTTGGCTTCTTTATTCTTGATGTGGGTGTCGTCTACGCACCCTTTGAAGTTCTTTTGCTTTGTCTCGCGTGTTTCTGTTGTAAAACTAGCTAGTTACCTTCTATAATAGTTTTGAATTATTCATTCTGAAAACAACTATCTTAACTTTCGATCACTAAAATGGTAGAATAATTAAGTTAGAGTTTAAGATGTTAATTGGATATTACAGCTCCCTATTTCTTGCTAAATTATCTCTCTAGATTTTTACTGAGCCTTAATTTCTTCTAACATAAGTTTGGAGCGGTGGTGATTCTGTGCTAGCATTGATCCAATATTTCTACTACTGTTCGCTTGAACTGATACGATGGTGTACGAGTAAATCGAAAAGTAACAAATAATTTTAAACAGAGCTATTTCATAGGTAACACTCAACATTCAGTAACATTTAAATAATTTTTTTCTCATGCCTCAAATAAATTTATCAATCAGTTCACAAAAATAACAAGACAACATTGTATTCTAAAGGGTGGGCTGCAAAAGAAAATAAGTCATTGGAATGTAACCATCAATAAGACGCAAAATTGAATGTATAAGCCCATAACTTTAAATATCTCAAGTTATACATGTAGACTGAGACTGATAAGCGTACTCGTATACACAATATGCTTTAGTATTTCTTGATTTTCTGGAAGACATAATGAGCATCAATGTTCTCGTTACAATCGGACAAAGGGAAATGTTTGCGATGTTTTTGCCTTTGTTCCCTGTACACCTTGTCATACAATTCATGAACATGCGATGTTTGAAAGCTGCTAAAATTAATCTTCCAGCTTCTGAAACCTACGGTTAGCTATTATTTTAAGGACAGCAAGCCTTTCTTCTCAACTATACAATTATGCAGACGTACTGACAAGTGTATGCTTTATTAAGTGAATACTCTGGTTACATTCATCACAGTTTTTTGTTGTTGATTACAACTACTGTTCAATAATATACGCACTGAGTACACATCCTGTACGGATATATACTGTGACGTATTCTAGTTATGTTAATAATATGCATTAATAATTATCATACGTGCACGTACTGTTTCAAATGTGTAAAGTGAAACGTAGGGATTCTGTTAGGTACGTGAGTGGACGAATTTCCATGCACTGTAAGTAGCGTGCCCACTGGTCAACATAACCGCTTTAGCGTTCTGTGAAGCCGTTTTTTGGGAATTGTTGTCAAAAATCTACGGTCAGTACTCCCTTGAGGTGAAGGGAAGGTCTTGTCTTTGGTGGGATTTCGTTCTGCTGGTAGGAGGATGTGCAAAATGCTTACCTCTTTGATGTAAAGTATTATACTCCGGACATCAGTGTTCTTCAGTGGTACCCCTAAATAGTTATTGAAAAACTGGAAATTGATGGGGCTCCTTGCAATACTTTGTTTTGTATCTTCATAGATCGTACTTCTTTTTTTACATCGATTGCTCTTTCGAAGAATAGGTCAGAGTTGTATTGTCTATTCATACCTCAGTCTTTAAATTTTCACCTCCGTGAGAAGACATATACGGATTTTTATCCCGAGATGGATTTCTGAACAGCGTGAAAACATTCATTGTATCAACGCTTAGCTCAGCACCAGAAAAAAGTGATTGAACTTACCAAGTAAAAAATATTTGTGCATTAATATTTGTTCTCCAAGTTCAAATTTCATCATTGATAAGCTGTTCAACATGAAGGTCTTGAGTCATTCTATTAAATATTAACTCTATATGCTACAGAAACAGCAGAAAATTATTATTGTTGATAGTCTTTGCAAGTAATTTCTGAGCTCATTGTCTAAACTTGTTACTCTTCAGGATGCTAGCTTGAAAAAATAACTTAAAATAAATGCCTCTAAATTTAAGACTCGTGCATTCGTAGACGATAAGTCAGTAACGCAGCGCTGAAACTTGTGTTAACTATGTACACTTAAGAAAATATTAAATGCCACTGACGTTAAATATGCATCATTTAGACGGGGCACGCAGCCTTCACGCTGGCAGGAAGGGGTTGCCGGATACAAAGCTTGAAGAGCCACCCTATGCCAACAGTTGGTGGAGCGTCCCACGTAGCGTTGCGACCCACTTTATTCAGGCGAGGATAAATTTATTCTGAAGCTCTCTCTGCGGTACAAAGACCGCATGACAAACCATCGTTCACAAAAGCGGTGACGCGGCTGCGGCACACACGGTGGAGCCGGACGACTAGCAGCCACCCTGCAGCTCCAACATTTCTATTGGCTAACAACTTTTCTATATCTGTCATTGAGCTCTCGAGTGTAAACCACGCCAATAAATCAGAAGGGTGTCTTTGTTGCGGCTTTGGAGGTTCAATGAAGAGGAGCGAGGGAGCCTAGTGACGAGATTGCTCCGTACCGAGGCAAGTGAGGGGCGGCTCCTGAAATTTCTTCCACCTTCACACACTTGAATATTTCCCCCGTGCAAATAATTGTTTTCTTGATCTCTTGTTCGGATGCGCCTTTACAGGCAACTCAAATGAACTTTATAACCAATAAAAGTCCGTCATTTCCCCTCGTACAATACGTGACTTATATATCGTTTTATTTTATTCAATTATGATGAATGAACATTTTATATTAAAAAAAGTTAAAAGAAAATAACTTATTCAAAAATCAAATATTTTGAAAATAGCGCTTTACGACATGAATGCTGCATGAGAAATAGATTTGATCAAAATTAACCCACACAAAAGGTTAATCGAAGTTGACAAAAAAGGGAAAAGCTGAGGGAAGCAATCTTCTGCAGCGCACTTCTCTGAAATACCATCATCATGTAAAGTTGAATAATATATATATATATATATATATATATATATATATATTAAAGCTATCCTCATAGTTGAAGGTGGGAGTACTTCTGAACATTATCATTATTATTATATATTTATAAATATATCTATTAAACACGATTAAGTAGGCTTAAAATTTACGCACATGCGTAACACAAATTCGGACAACGATCCTCAAACGAACGAATTGAGTAAAAATTTAATTTTACTGTACGGTACGGGTAATAAATTAATTAGGTATTAGTTCAACCCTTGTAGAATGAATTTGTAGAGCCGAATGTTTTGCTTCCACTACTCACTTGTTCTATTGAAATTAAGTTAGTGGACTGCCATAGTTGTTTACTGTACAAAAAATGAATATCTACTTCATTTTGTCCTATTAAACAGAAATTATCATGAACGTCTGACCTTCCTTACTGCAGGGTACTTTTCATCTAGAGATATAATTACAGTTCCCCGTGGGGAGGTAGTTTAGAGTTTTCAAGCCCTGGAAATCAAAAAAAGCTGAAAGCAAGTAGCCTGATGCTTCGTCACCGCCCTGTAAGAATGTCGCAGCCCTGCTCTTGTCGCGATTTTTGTGCTGTTGTGAGGAGCGGCGACAAAAGAGGTAAGTTTGATGCCACAACAAAGCGGCTAAATGTCGCTCCGTGAGTGGCAGCCTTTGCACTCCAGTGACTCTTAAGAGGACGATCGATGATATTCGAGCTGTGGGGAGGTGATCGTGTGGCCGCCTTTCGACACTCTTCTCACCGCAACTCCCATGGCTCGTGAGCCTTCACGCCACCGAATTATGCTTTAGTATTCATTCGCTTCAGCGAAAATTCTTCAGTGACTAAGTATTTTTACCGAACTCTGAGGAACATAGAAATCTCAATAGAAGTTAGAAAATTTTTGTTACTGATTCTATTCACTTGCCTTGTTCTTGAAAAGGTTACAGAAATTTATCAATTGTCGCTTCTCACATATAGCGAAAAATTGTAATATTCATATAAAAACTTTTCAAACAAAGTAGTTAGTGTGTGTGCGTAAAATAGGTATTCGTATGTTCATGCACATTTTAGATTTTATTTCGCAAATTTTTCAACAAAAAAGCTTTTTATAATTGATTAACGTAACAAAATATGAACTTGAAAACCTATATGAAAAAATTCAAGTAAGAATCGCGTTTCAAAAGTTTTGTAAGAAAGTCTTCATTACGTTTAAAAATTATTGTTAATATTTTGGAGCATTACATTTGCTTGCCAGAATAGCTTCTAAACGACTCATTTCATCATGCAAAATTCTAACATAAACCACTAGCAATTTTATACTATTTTTCCTAATAAAAGCATTCTATATGTCGTAGATTTAACAACTTCCTATTTATAATCAAAATCTTAGACTATTTTCAAAAATATTTCATGAAATACAAATTGGAAACATCAGTGACACTCAAGAGCAAAATTTGTTGGTTGAAACAACAGATCCCTTCCCATTTTGAGTGTTCTTTTAGAGTTACTTAAAGGATTTGTGTTTCTAAGCAGTGTAATATTTGTTTCAATATATCTGTTTTCCATGCCAGTTTATCACCGTGAGTCCCAAATCCTGCTGCTGCTTGAACTGGGCTACTCAGTTGCTCTTAATTGTAGACGGAGTTGTGTTCTTAATTGTAGATGGAGTTGTGTTTTAGATTACTCCCGCTATTGGAATTATAGCTAAATAATTCAATTCTTTTTGAATCTAAATGCAAAACTAAACTAAAATACCTGCACTTTGAGCTTAATTTTTTATGGTGAATTTTTTGTAAGCCAGAGGGTGCTTCATTCGCATGTGAACCTCATTCCGTAACAATGAGTTCCATCTCTTCGCAATATAATCATCTTAGTGTGTCGGTGAAGTTGACAGCATTTGATGACACATATTTTGCCAATTTTTCCCTAATTGTTCTGAGATAACTTTTCAACTATCTCTTTGGATTTCAGTAAACACGAAGGGATATTTTCCTTGGAAAACTTGTCGTTGGTTGTCATTGATAACATTTTACTATTGCCTCGTCTAGATAATGGAATACTCAGATGTCGTCGATGCGTTAACGTGGGTAAAATAGCTTCCTGAATCCTTCACTTATTCCACACTTTACTACAATATTGTTTTATGCTTCAAAAGAGTGTTCGTTATCCTATGGTATGATAATGATGTGAGAAGTTGCTTAACGTGATGATTGTGTGTACCAGAATAATCACATGTGGTCATGCATTTCCTCGTAAGTTATCACAATACATTAATGTTCTCAAATATATAAGCACCAGGAATCATAAAATTTCCTTTTTGCGTCTGTAACTTCAATTGGCCGACATTATCACATGCTAGGAATACATTTATTACCTTGCTTTACACATTTTCTTATATGATATGTTTCAAATTTTACAATGAACGTACCAAGTGCCATCATTCTTTTTTTCCCTTTTAACGTTGTTCATTTTATTCACATGAATTATTCAGCCATAATACGATACAATTGCTCACAGCTGATTTTTCCCTACCGTTCCAACTACTCGTTTTAGTTACTCTTAAAACGAGCCGAAAATAACAGCTGTCCGCTTTCGCTGGATCTCCACACTCGTCTTGTGAAGAGATCCTGTGCTGCAAAACAGTTAAAAGTCTATGTGGACGTGAACATATGAAGTTTGAGCCTATTTAGGGCAGCGAGTGATGTGTTCATGTACAAGTTTAATTCATTAAAACTCGGTAGCCAAGAAAATTATTTTAAATTGGAACTACTCGTAACTTAAAATTAAAATTTTTGCTAGGTTGTACTTCACTCTTAGTCATATAAGATGTAACTCAGTTTATCGGCTAAAAACATGACATAAACGTACTGGGAAAATGTCCCACCAATTAGATTATTAGCTTCATATTTCAACGATTCACTGGGATTTTTTTAACTGATCAAAGAACTAGTTTTCTAGACATTCTAGACATATGTACATGTGCAGTTTAGCGTAATAAAGTCAAGGAACTTGTGCACCATGCAACTATTAGATTCATTGTTGTTATTTATGCTTGGGGGTTTTCTTCCATCACGATGACAATAGCTGCCTTTGCCACGAGAGGCTATAATGGCAAACACTATGATAGCAGTTATTTGAAAAAAACTATACATGAATTCAACATCTGGTATCATTCTTCTTTTTTAAACTCCAGAAGAGTCTGCGCTAATGTTCGGGTCGATATTATCTGTGCTTTGTTTTTGTAAGTCTATATGTGTATCCTGGATAGTTTAAGTATAAGTGGCAATGTTTCATAAATAAATGATACTTCTAAAATAACTATTTCTTAAAAGCTAGCTGCACAGTAAATCAGAATTTTTCTCCGTAAAAGCAACAAGAAGCAACCACAAATTTCATTGTTGGACGGCATCTACTGAAGTTCATTCTTGAGTGGAGGCCAAGAATGCGAGCAATGTGGGCAGCTTTGGAGAAGAAACATAGTTCTTCTCACTTGAGTAACTCGGCTCACTCTTGGAAGCGACGCCATTGTAGACTATTTTGCTGGTTTGACGCGCCTTGTATTCTTTGCAGACCCATCCGTCTTGAGGCGTGTTAGCGGACTTAATTTGCTGCAGTTTATTATGGAGCCTATCAATCTTGAGGCGTGTTAGCGAATTTCTTAGTCGACCGTCCACAGCGGGATGGTCTTTTGAGGTGCGGGCTCACAGCGAGCGCTGCATGTGTGCACGAGCTTAAAAATGTTTCCCCGAGGCTGCTCTTTATTAAAACGATCAAGTATTGTCAGAGCTCACCCTGTTTTAACTCTGTTGCTACAATGCGAACGATGTATTAGCAGCTCAGGATGAAACTTTTGCTACTGCGTCAGTTTCACGAGAAATTAGAAAATATAACATTTCAACATCAAGTATTTCATGAGCCTCGATCTGTTTGTCAGTTTCTATAATTTTGTGAAACTTTTCAATTTTAAGGTAATTTCACTAATATTAATTCATAATCCTGCAATAATTGGTATCGAAAATGGGTGTTATGCTGATGCAGGTGGTGCAGTAGGTGTTGTTGCAGGTGCCACGGTTTTGTAGCTGACGTTGCAATAATAATTGCAGCAGAAGTTGCAGTATGTGTTGCAGAAATGTTGTACAAAGTGTTGCTGTAAATATAACACCATGTATTGTTTAAATATTGTGGTAATTGTTATATTTGGTGTTGCAACTAAAGTATTGCAATCCGAAATCAATTGGGAATAAGATGAGCCAAAGCATGGTTACTTTTTTAAGTAGGAATATTTTTTATGCATTTCTACGTCATGTTCACATATGTGTTTCAGGAACTAGAAATGAAAACAAGAAAACTATTTTAATTAAGAATTGAAAAAGGTATAATTAGAAATCTTTGTTCTCAAAATTTTTCATTCCAATCACTAGCACAAACCCAAGTGGTGATATATTTGTACTGTTTTGAGAACTCTCGTTACAATATTCAATACCAATAATATCATAGTACAGCCTTTGAAGGAATAGGCCTATCAGACAAAGGACATGAAATCTCATTGCAATAAAAATAATTGACCCATGATAAAACAATTTACTTTTACGAGAAGGATAGAGTAAAGGAATACTTTGAGGTCAAACCTTCATGGAACAGAAGAGGTCAACATTTGGACGCAAAGCTGTAATCAAAATTTTACATATGAATTTTTCAAAGCACATAGCACGGGTAATGCTCAATTTTAAAAACATACATATGTATAACATGTATATATTTTTTGATTAAAAAAGGGTTCATAGAACAAATGCATAAGATATTTAACTGATGAAAGGAATTATTTAGGTACGTTATCAGCAGCTACAGAATAGCTGTTCACTCGCATTTTCTTGATGTTCAGATGGAAGTGAGTTGAAAAAGTTGATTGACTATAATATTGTGAATTGATTTTATAGTTCTAGTCTCACCGGCGCAAATGAAATACTTCATTATGATTGTGGCAAGAATGAGTACACATATGAGGCGTAAAATATCGATCATACATAAAGCTTGGTCAAAATTTAGATGAATGATAAGATTTAGGAAAAAAATAATAGTACATATATTGAAAAGGCAAATGTTCAAATTTTTATAAATATCTATGGTATGTAAAATTTCGTTGTTATATTCAAGTTTCTTTCGTGAGATAATTCGAATGACTTTATTCAGAATTATTTTCACTTTATTTGTGTGCCTCTTACGCGTAACTCCCCACAACACAAAATAATTGATTAAAAAGTGTAGGCAGGTAAATAATATGAGATTTTCAGAGTATCCATTGGTAAAAATCTAGAAACCCAATAAATAAGTCCACAACACTTACTGCGTATCAAATTTAGGACAAACTGTAGTTACTCGCTCTGTAAACGTTAATTTATCATCGAAAATGACCCTCAGTTGTCTAAAGGATTTTACTTACTCAAGGACTTTGCTATTGAAATAATATTAGGTAAAAGTAGAGGCTGTGAGACCCTTAAAAGTACATATAAAGTATATAAAGAGAGATTTATGCTGGCACAAAAAAGGATTCTTAGAAACAAATAATAATGTCTTTTACAAAAAAAAACGTTGTGAGAATAAGAATAAACATATTATTTCCTAATTTTATCCAAAAAAGTCTGCATCAATTTCGATAACGATTTCTATGAGAGGTACAAATCACCTACATGCTCGGACCAAATGACTCTGCTTCATACTGGACATTACTGTGAATATGGAGACTTTTAGGGATTCTTTAGTGTTGTGAGGGTGCTCATTGACCTCTCTCCCTCTCAACTACACTTCATACATAGTAGTTCAAAGGATTCAGATCTGGGGAGCTTGGAGGCCAAATGTTAGAGGTTATTTAATCATGTAAATTATTTACCATCCACTCCTGCGTTGGTTTGAGGCTTGTATGATGGTGAATTAAATAACATAATTTGCTGTTAGATTTTGAAGTTTGTTTAGGAAACTAGTAAATCGGATTGAACGATTTTTCTTTGATTTTTTCAGTTTTAAAATGGCATTCTCACTACACATCTAATGTCATCATGAACAACATTTCTAAGTTGCTATGTTCGACTTTTGTAGTTACGGGAACTACGTGCCTCTTCTTTTCTCCTGTAGGCACAGGGTCTGTTATTGATAATTTTGAAATATAGAGAATATAATGTCAAATAATTTACTGTTAAAGTTGAACTAACATATGTCTTCAGATACCGTAAGCCTCTGGTATGTGCATGTATGTTAAAATATATATTCATACAGAAATTTAAGGACCTCTGTCCTGAGCAATGCCCCACGCAGTGAAGGCTGCACTCGCCGCCCCTGCTTCAGGAGGCGGGAGAGCAAGCGTGGCGAAATGTCTTAATTGGAGGGAGGTCGTCACCTCCCTCCAGCCTCCCTCCAGCCTCCCTCCAACCTCCCTCTAGCCTCCGTCCAGCCTCCCTTCTTTTGTGCTCATGAAGGAGGAGCCAGCGACCGCAAGCTATAGTCTCATTGGACGAACAGAGTTCATGGGAGTCTAGGTTTCGTGGTAACTTCTGCTTATTCCTAAACGGTAGGAGTCGTAGGTATTATTTGATTCGGGAAAGACTTGAATTAGGTCCTCAGACGTTGATCCACTTTAAACATGTAATCATTTTGCACTTCTCCATACAGCCTTGTGCTTTTTCATCACTCAAAATCCTGTACTTGAGAGTGTAGCCTATTCATTCGTGTTCAATATGCATTTGAATGTCTTATAAGTGTACCTATACAAGTTAGTACTTGAATAAGGCTGTGATCAATATTCATATAAAGTACTTCAAACTCGTTTAAGGAAGAGAGGATGTAAATTAGTCACCCAGTTTTATTTCATTTGATTTTTTAGTTTCCAACTAGTCTTATCAATTCAACGCAGACAGTGAAAAATGAAATGAAGGAAAACTGAACCTTTCATATAAGAGATCCTCTCAGATAAGGCAGACATATTTAGCTCCTCATCGCCTATAGTGAACGACGAAATTTATTCGTACACCCACCAATGTTCGGTATTTATCGTAATTTTTTAAAATTTATAACTCGTACGTTTCAAAATTTTCAAATATTGTTAAATCTCTGATACAAATACGACGCATGTTAACCCATGGACATACTAAACCTGACAATGTATTGGAACAAAGTCACGTGCAGGGCATGTATGCTGAGTTGATCATTACGTTTGAAAAGAGTTGTATTGTATTTTCAACACTAATATTCACATCGGTTCTTGACATCCTGGCTTTTATTTAACATTCATTAGCTAAGTCACAAAAACGTCATCTGAAACAAAGAAAATTGTAGTTCAGTATCAAGATTGCAATGGTGAATGTGAATGATTCCCACATGGATTATATATAAAGCGTTCTCCGAGTAGAATATTGATCTGTAACAAGTAATTTTACTGCTATGTATGTAGAATTTAATGTTTTTATGAGCCCTGAAAAGATGAATGGCTTCAGACTCTATTATTATTTTAACAGAATAAAATGAAATCTTTCTTAGTATTCAAAATAAGAAATCATACTTCAAAACATAAATTATAATACAAAAACCTCTGAAAAATAAATATAATACTCGTATAACCCATGAAAAACAGGTTTAATAAAGTCTACGGAGTATAGTCTCTACATTCAATTAACTACTTGTTTATTGGTTTTGTGTTCAGTGGATATCCGATTCAATGATCAGCTTAGTGGTGGACTAAGATGACCTAAAATATTAAAATGTATGCCACGACAAAATCCCCTCTACATTATTTTTATGGAAAGCTGCTGCAATAATTAATTTTTATAGAAGTGATTAAAGCTGCCCGTCCATATGATGGAAGCAATTCCCTTCCATCATTTATGTGCGTCAGTCAGTAACACTCAGGCGTACACTGACAGCGTTAACATTCCTCTATCTCTGTCAGCTATTGGAGGTTATTCTAAGTCCATGAATCTACTAAAATTTCTATTTTCTCTATTCTTCGGGACGTTCAACAAAAAAACCAATGAATTTTGAAACTTTGGCTTGTACTCAGCCTCAATTGAATATGGAAATGAGTTATAAGAAAATTTGAATTTCCAGGAAAAACCCTAGCTGAGAATAAGGGAATTTAACGTGCTTTTGTGATTATTTCTTGAAAAATCTTTATATTTTTACAAAGAGTAGAATCTGTTCAACCAGAACCCGTTTTGACTAGGCTGCCCTATATCATCCATTTGAGGATAATTAACTTATTGATTATAAGAAAATCACATGAAATAAATAGAATGCACAGCTATAAAAAATACCCAGGCAAGAGATAAATAAGACCACGTTAATTAAAGGAACTCGACAAGAAAATATCTAATAAAATCTCTTTTATAATTGTGTTTCCTCTCTTTCTTGCCCCCCTTACACAACCATGTAAACACTTAATTGCACGTATACTATGTGCGCGACACAGATTGCTCTTGCAATTAAATTTTCTTAATACCCTGAAATCAAGCAATTTGAATTGCTCACTCTTGTATTCAATTTTCCTGGTAGTTATTTTACTGGAACTAGAGTAAAGTAAAAATACCACCTGTATTACGGGCTTGAAATAAGCGCTGAAATTTCACTCAATTTCTAAAAAAAACAGAACTAGAAAGTATGACCTTCTACCACCTCACATACATAGTTCTTGAACGGTTGGATTATTACTTTTGTGACTTATTATTCATTGAGGGTTAACGAAAGGCTCGAAATTTATAAAATATTGTATTTAGATTTCTACATGTGCGTAAGTTGCTAGGAAGTTGATATCACAGCAGGCCTCTACGATGACGGACGACGTGAGGTTGCCTTCTTGACGAGCTTCTCTGGATGTTCCTTGGTGCCGTGCAGGATGAGCTGCCACTGGATCAGCACTCCTGTAAGCACACAGGGTGAGTACAATTTGCACAAGCTTACAACAAAGTCTAATTTCGATAAACGTTTTCATGGCTCCAGAAATGCAAACAAATAATGAACTAAGAAGGACAAGCAAATAACAATATTTATACTCATTCAGACAAATCCAGTGAGATAATTGCATGTGAGGGAAATTCAGTTTCGTTAGACGTGGAAGAATAGTATGGATTATAATTTAACATGATCTGCATGTAAAAATTTACAAATCAAGTGCCATGATCATTACTTGTTTTTAACCAGAGTCTCAGTTTTTGTAAAAGCATTGTAATATTTTGTTGCCATTGATGAATGGTCCAACTGTGTGGTATTGTTCTAGAAAAAATAAGCATGCAAAACAGTGTTGCAAATCGTTTCAAAAATATTACAAAAATAGAATATCATCTGGTGAGTAACTGAGAAAATACTTATTTTGCGAAATAAAATGATTAACATACTTATAATACTTTGTGCGGCTCAATGAAAACAAATTGCAGCCCTTTCAATACTTCTAATTAAATTTATGTCAAACAAACGACAATTTGAAAATGTTTATGTCGGTTGAAATTTGAAACTGGAACTGAAATGTTCTCAATGTAAAAGATACCATATCAAATTTCCCACAGTTGTCAAAGATTTCCTAACTGTAAAGCAGGGAAGTAAAATGTGACAAGTTGTCTTGCAGATTTAAGCCAGAGCAGCAGATCAATGACCACACATATTTTCTGATTCAGAAGCCTATTAGAGTTTCCTAGCGCCAAGACCGTCCTCACCAGGTTGGTGTGCGGCCCTAGACCCAGCGTTGGTGACTTCCAACCTCCAGGTGCCGACCGCTTTCTCACCCCAGTAGTGTACCGTTAAGAAGGGCCAGTCGTCAAACTTCTCCGACAGAATGTCGCGAGGTCGTTCGAAAAGAAGAGTTGAAGGAGTACCTGTACGAAGGAAAAGTTAAGCACCAGCGCAAAGATTTCATATAAGCGACCTAAAAACTTTTTACGGGAAATGAATGATCTATGATACATGCGATCATCTATTTATGAAGACGTGTGAAAAGCATTGGGGCAAAATAGGTGAAACTTACTGAACATATGTGAGGTGTATAAATATTTTTTAGGCACGGTTCGTCAAGTTAATTAATAATTTGCGTATAGTGAATAACAAAATTTTGTAAGAAAAATATAGCACTTTTAGTTTAGCTTCTTTGATGTCTAAAAGGTTGGGATAGTATTGTTGCTTATGAATAGTGTGCTATAAATAAGCCAAAAATGAAGTATGTAAAATGGTCAATATGTTTTCAAAATATCACCAAATTATGCAGTACTGATTGCCAAAATACTCTACCCAAATGAGAAAAATTTCGATACTAATTGTATAAATTTCTGAACCGAAATTCACCATCCAGATGGTAATCTAAATTCATACAGGATTGTAGGACAGCTTCTACACTCACGTATTATTTGATGACAAACTTTCTATACACAAGTAGAAACTACATCCCACGTATAAGACGCACCATAATAGTATTATTCAGCAAATAAACTCTTTGCCAAGTCGTGAATGGCTTCCTATTTGAAAAACACCAATACCATTTTTTATTTACAATATATCTACGTGTTCTATTCACACGTACATACTTATTTTATCATAACATGTATGGAGTCCCAGAAACAGAACGTCTTCGTCGGCCGAAATCAGAACAAGTGTTGCTAATAAAAAGTTAATAAAGTTCCTCATACCCATGGTTCAACTATTCACCGCCAGTTTAAATATGCCGCTTAGGAACAACGAAAATTTGGATTAAGAGAGATGAGAACAGCACCTGATGGGGAGACCAGCTTGATTTGAATGTTGCCGCGGGGGGCAAACCTCAGCGACACCTTGGCCTGCACGTGCTCCAGATAGCGCACTTCTCCGTTAGTGCCCGCACATCCTCCAGTGCTAATCTCGGAATTCACTTTGGCACCATGTGCGGTTCCGATGGTCCTGGAAAAACAAGGAAGCTCAACTTCAATCTAACAGCCTAAGAATACTCAATAATGTCTTAATCATTGAGTATTATCGTTAAAGTGTATGCCAAAAATGGAATTTAAAACACAGACTCAGAAACACCGAGAAAAAACACTCACATGCTGGCAGAGTTGATGGATGTTTGGCAGACGTGTTGAGGAGGTACGGTAGTCCACTGTTCAGCCAAGTCGACCATCTTACCAGCGTCTAGTAAGCCATAACCAAACTTGTGGCTCACTGTAAACACAGAAGTTGAGTCATTGAGAGTTTGTTAGTTCCATTACGAACTGTGAAATTAAGCACAACATTTCTAAATGAAAGAATGGTGTACTTTCAAGAGCTGTGGAAACTTCTTTGCTCAAATAACGTCACCCAAAATCATAGCAGCTTTAGAGCATAAATTTTGAATTCAAATGGAGTTTCGTACGTATCAATTGTAAAAATAAGTCTGAATGTATCCATTTACAGTACTCAGGTTTGTACGCAGGACACTGCATACTCGTATCCAAATTTCTGTTCTGTGAACAGAAGAAATTAAATTAATCATGAGCATGTGCAGATGAGGACTCACCTTTCCTGCCCACTCCGTTGAGTATCCAGCCTGCCTCGTGAGCAAGGGGTGCCACCCTGGAGGCACGGACCACAAGGTGTTGCATGTCTCGCCACGTCAGATCAGGGTTCGCCTCCAGGGCCAACGCCACGATCCCTGCAGCCAGTGGTGCTGACGCACTCGTACCTGAGGGAACAGTGGGCACCTTACACCTATTTCTTATCTTGCGCTTATTACCTTACACCTTACACCTATTTCTTCTATAACACCTATTACCTTACACCTATTCGGTGTCGACTTGGGGACTGGGTATTCGGGCTGAAGGAAACGACTAGCAATCAGATTACTACTAAAAATAAAAGCATTATCTTACTCATTAACATTTCTCGCTTATTTGTGAAAGTCGTGCTGTACATCTCGTATTTTTCTTATACTGAATATGTATTTCATTGTAGCTTACGTGCTTCAAAGTGAGACGTACGAGGTTCAGAATTCCTGTGTCGTCACTGGATATTAGATGACAGATCTCCATTAATAGACTTACAGATTCGTTGAAAAGTATTCAACACACTTTGAAATAACTTATTTATTTGAATTTTAATGAATCATAATGAAAATGACGAAGCAAAGGAAATTTTAATAATGTTTTTATCATCCGAAGTGATAAATGTGATAGAAAATTCTTGATAAAAAAAGAGGACTTTCAGTACCTGTGTGTTCGGTTGTGCAGACGTGGCCAGGTCGCAGTCCCCCGTCCATGTCAGCGGTGATGACGCTGCGGTCGAGTCCTGGTGTGCCGCTGCTGTATGTCGACGTCAGGGTCGATGAGCACTCCTCAAGATACCAGGGCTTGATGCTGCGTATCAGTCCAAATAAAATAAATTAAATGAGTTGCAAAGGCAGAGTGATGACTAGCATTGATTAGTTCATCAAGTACGCTTTTGTTTTAGAGAAAATTTTGCATAAAAACAAGAATTTACAAGGAGAAATGACTGCTTTCATGATAGAATTACACCATAAAGGCAAAGAAATCTTTCGCTTTATTAATATGTAATCACACTTTTTAGCTAAGACGTATAATTGTATTTTGTCACAAAATTAGCCACAATAAAAACTGCTCACCCCCTTTGCGATGCAGATGATATTGATAAAGTAAAAATAGAATTGGTGTAGCCATCACAGTTGCAGTTATCCGTATGACGACCTCCG
Source organism: Trinorchestia longiramus (assembly GCA_006783055.1). Classification (NCBI taxonomy): domain Eukaryota; kingdom Metazoa; phylum Arthropoda; class Malacostraca; order Amphipoda; family Talitridae; genus Trinorchestia; species Trinorchestia longiramus. The sequence goes on from VCRD01000017.1 coordinate 253,219, forward strand.
TTTCCAGACGCCCATACAAAAATGGAGCCTTTTCCGTAGCGACCCTGGGCAGAAGAATTTCATTGTACTTCGCCATTTTCAGTAACGAAATTTTTACTAATCGGATAAAATATTTTATTAGGCACTTTGTACAAAAGACTGTTGACATCTTATAATAAAAACCGTAATGAATTACAAAACGCTTCAAAATGTCAACAATCTCTCATCACCTATCCACCAGTTTTCTGATGCTTGTTTCCTAATTTTTTTTTGGTGAAAGAGCTTCAGCTAACTTTCGAGTCGATCTCTAGAATGGAAGGTTTTCCACAGTGAGATAATTGTGAAGACTGTAGAAATGATGTAAATCAGATGGAGCAATATACTGAGAGTAAGGTGGATAGGGTACCATTTTCCAGCGAAAAGTCTGGATCTACCACAAAGTCAATCCTGCTGTGTATGGATACGCATTGCCTTGATGAAGGATGACCTTTTTACGATTGGTTCAAGCTGGACACTTTATTGCATCAGTTCTGTGAAGCCTTTGCAGTTGCTAACATAAGCATTCAGTAGTAATTGTTCAGTCGTTTTTTCGAGGCTCGTAGAGAATGATCTTTTTGAAATATCACACCAAGCACCAGAATTTTTTATAAGTGGAATCCCCAAACGAGCAGAACTTGTCTTATTTTCTGATGTTATGATGACGGTTAAATAACGTACGTTATAAAATCCGGTGAAATAATGAAAACACGCTATGCTGGCTCCTATTTCTTATCCTTGTAACTAGAATGAAAGAATTTTACCACCTATGTTGGTCTCAAGGTTAACAACATTTAAGAACCCAAAACGTCAAGTTCATCTTAATGTTTTTGAATATAAGTATGCTTCACCAACCCTCATGACGCCATTGATGAAGGCTCTCTTGGCCAGAGGGCCTGGACCGTCTACCGTCTTGCCGTCATCTTCAGGGCCCCAGGATGCCGAGTAGATGTCAATGTGGTTGGGGTTGAGGCTGATGGCCCGCGCCTCCACAGCATCATTGACTGTGCCGTCCAGCATACGCACACCTGACCAGCCGGGCGCACGGTAACGTCAGGAGGATCGAAGATGCGAGGATGAGTGTCCAGTGCACGTATATTAGAATCCATATGTAACAGTGATATTACCATGATGTGTTTTTATTCTTTTTAAACCAAAGTAACTTCGTGCTTCAAAACTGATTGTAACACGAAACGTTCGAGAATTTCAAACAGACATGAATGGAAAAATTTGAAGGGTTCTATCCGTTGGAAACAGTCGTTGAGTACGAATAATAAATAATTAAAATTAGTCAAACCATTCATGTATTTTATACTGACGTTATGTTATATTTATAAGTTATGCTTGGATAATATACATTTATAGATAATTTATTTTTAGAGATAAGTAATCCCGGTTTTTATGCCATACAAAATTTAAAAAGTTTCAAAAGAAATATACAACTGTTAGACTGTAGCACAATTATCAAATAAGCAATGAAGGTAGCTCACACTAAATGGGGTGAGCATGAGAATGTATCAGGTAATAAACCCTCAAAAAGAGTGGGAAAGCTATCAAATAAATTGAATCAAACAAAATCATTCTACCAGCAATATCAATTTAGACCCAATATTCTTTATTAGTGATTTCTCAACTGTTAAATTTTAAGAGTAGTTTAGTAGCACACAATCTTGGAGTATGTAACAATTCGCAATCTTGCTTTTTGAATAATTACAGAAAAGTACGCCAGTTTCAGCATTGCAGAAATAACTATTTGCGTTTTTTAATAGTAATGTGAGTAATTGAAAGTGACAGTTATAGTTATCTCTTTCCTGTACTTCTTTATCTTAGAAAATAATTAAAAACGCAACGCAAGATACTTGTTTTTACTCCACAGAACTCTCGGAAATCGAGTTCTGAAATTTAAGACAAAAATTAACTTGGGATATTTTTGGAATATACACATCTTGGTGTAGTGAGCGCCTCCATGGGTATACGACTCTCCACAGCCTTGGTTCTGGGGCAGTCAACAAGGTATCAGAGCCCGTATTTGCAAACACTCACACTTGTACCCTGCAAACCGCCTACATGGTAAGCCTAAATCGTAGCATACTTGGTCAGATAGCAACTATTATACACGCCAGTCACTCACAGGTTAGACCTATTGTTCAAGAGATCTACAAGAATTTATCATGCCTGCATTATGCTCAGGTAACCTGCAATATATTCAGTCAATCAATAAAACGTATTGCATAATTTTTAGGGAATAATAAAAAAGTTTAATAATAAGACCTGTGGTCGCACTGACCACCGATGCCAGCATTGTGAGCCACTCCCACGCCACACTGGTTATTGTTGGCCATTGCGGCAACCTCCCCAGCACACCGTGTGCCGTGGCGGTTGTCACCGTTATCACGAGGCATGGGGTCAGGGTCGTTGTCATTGATGTCCGTAGATGCCAGAGGATCCTGGACATTGCAATATGATGAATATACATTGAAACGTAGGGATTTCATGCAATTGTCAACTTTTCATAAAATACATAGAAGCGAACACCTTATTTTCATTTAAAGTCCGTAGTCTGCCCTTTATAATGAGTTTTACCCAAAAATATTCTGATTTCAAATAGGCAATTTTCTCTAATATTCCGATAGTGACTGAAACATGTCCTGTAATTTTAAATATGTATTGTATTTTGACACTGATTGTGTACCCCCGCTTCATGGTAATTGACTTATTCGATGCTAAAGACCAAGTAAATGAAATGCAGGCTAATTCTCTGTCGTGACCAAATTTAGGTCATCATTAAAATTTACGTAACAGAAACACTTCAATTAATACTAAATCGTCCGTTAGTAAGACGCACATCACAAAACACAAAAAGTAATGTAAAATTATATCAAATTTGCAAAGCGTTAGTACCGTGTCCCTGTCCTTTTATTCTTTTGCGTTCTATTTTATAATATTGGAATATTTTATTGCGATTACTATTTAGAAAGAAATTTGTTTTGAAGAAAATAAGGAACGGCCAGCGATGAGGAGAAATTAGTCTACACTACAAATGGTTAGTTCTACTTGCCCTGATTATCTCCCGAATTGAGTTGCATGCTCAACCTCAAATTTAATTTTACAGAGGAGAATTGAAGTTTTGCCAATGATATAGAAGTTATACATCCCTTATTTTCAGCAAAAATGTCATTGTATTGTATACTTTAGAGAATGACTCATTCTCCTTGGATTGAGATTGAATGGCATTGCGATTATACATAGTGCATAAAATGAGACCAGGTGTATGGTCATGATACCAATAATTTTACGGGTAAAAGACTACTCAATAAATGTAAAAGTTTCAGTTTTTATTTCGTATTTGAAAATGGATTTCAATGTTTTCAAACTACCTGATAATATTTGGGTTTAAAATAAAGTATTTAGCGAAAGGAAGTTAAGTTCCCGCATATCTATAACCCACTTTTATCTAGACCCAGAAATCTGAACAAACTATACTTGAAATCTAATGCTGATCCTGAAACACCATAAGAATATTCAAGTCCTGATTACTTGAAGTACAGTAGAAGATACAATGTGAGAAAGGGGCTTCATTTCCAGATAAAACACTAGTTGGGGGCCACACGTGCGCGTGATACGGTTGAGTATGAAACAATGCGTGTTGCATATGAAGCGTATAGTACAGAGTGTCAAGGCAAAGCTCAATGAAAGCACAAGTGATGGTCGTGTGCAGAAATCATGCGTGCTGTATTGAGAGCGAGCGTCATCTAACGTAAGCACGTAAAAAACTGCGCCACAACACAGTGTCTGTCAGACCACAGTTATTGAACATTGACGCTCTCATATTATGAAAGAGAAGATGATTTAGAAAAGTAAAAAAATTCAATTTTATATATGATGTATAAATCTTAAACGAAGTTCTCAGTGAAATGGAATAGAATACAATCTGGTTCAAATTCAGAAATGTTAAAGGTGGTGCTCTCAATCTAAATCGACAATCTAATTTTTTTACAAATAACGTCAAAGTATATATAGAACATTGTTCGGTAGGACTCTGCATTGATGGATAAGAATTTACTTTTCAAGATTTATTCTAAAATATCTTAGCATCCACAGTAAAATAAGTTCAATTCACATGCTCAATTTACTTTTTCCATACAGCTTACGTTTGATTTACGTTTTAGAGTTGCCAGTTTTCAGTTTATATGAACCGTTGACAAATGGTGACCAAAAACTCAGAGCCCATTCCGCAACTCACATAATTCCGCTTAATATCCGGATGATTGTGCTGGATGCCGTCATCAAGGATGCTGACGGTGACCCCTCTGCCCGTGTAGCCCTTTTGCCAGGCGGGGATGACGTTCATGTCGTAGCCACCATGGGCGCCCTTGTCCAGGTACCACTGCTGGCGGTACAGCGGGTCCGTGAACCGTCTGAGCCAGCCATGTACATCATTAAGTGATCAGTGCAGTGACAATATCAAAATACTTAAATTAAAAGTACATACTATGAGATCGAATTTTAAATTCATATTTCCTTTTCATAGAGGCATTTCATTTTAGAAAAGGAAATAATGAACGATTTGTCACAAGAAAATAAAGACCGCATAAAAATGCCGTACAATGTCGTTACATACGAGTATTAATGTAACAGACGTTAATTCAGTGCAGTGCAGCTTGATAACAGACAACCCTACACTGTAACAGTATTTAACAGAACCCAGTAAGTCAGAAAATAATCGTCGGAACACTTTCGATCTCAAAATAATTTCGGCTTACAACCTGAGTGACAGTCGAAGAAATCGTTTCGTATTTTAGTCAGTTCAGTAACGCCTCCAAGTACCTAAATGAACACTGAAATCTTTTTCGTTCTCCACATTTAGAAGTAAATTAAAACGTTATACTTGAGTAACGCTGACTCTGGAGAAAAGGAAAGCACGTACTCGTCCGCGCGACCGCTTCGATCTGGAGGTCCGAACAAGCCCAGACTGCGGAATGTATTGAGGCTAAAAAGCTGTCGTGGAAAGCGGGCGTCGCTGGCATTCTGGTGTTTTTCTGCAGCCGTCACTTTGGGAGGAGGATGCACGCTTGCTCGTTTTACTCTCTTCAGTTCAACTTGCTGCTCCACCCACTCAACCTGAAAAATAACACGAATGTTTCATGAGAGCATGCATGCTATAGCAAAATTTTAAGTAACTATGCACTTAAACTGCAAGATGCTTTGATGCAAAACTCTATTTTGACAATATTGTTGAGTATGCTCTCATTATACACTCAAATTTAAGTAAATGTTAGATTCCGCAAGTTGCATATCTGTGGCCCAGCGTTACTGCTACTCATGCAATTGATTTTACCCTGTTTCGTCTCTGCTTTTCCATACTCTTGTGAAAAGTACTAGTCATATAACTATTTAAAAGAAATCTATCTATATGACTATTTAAAAGATAAAATGAAGCCCTATCTTGACTTAAAATCACTATTCTAAAATAAAATTTCTGTCCATAAAAGTCTTCGAATTTTACCATTACAGTTATAATAGTTACAATCTGCTAGCACTACATACGCGTCTGACCACATGGTCATTGAGGGACTTAGTGTTCGTATATGAACAGCTGACTGAGTTCTTGGCAACGCCCAATATAGGAGAACCCCATTAATGACGAGAACTATTTACTAGATGTTCACTTGATGTGGCTTCAAAGCCAGCTGAACATGGTGCAACCGACATTTAAGAACCAAACATGTTCAGAAAATGTACAAGCTCTCTATTGGACCAATTAACCCACTAAAATCGATGCATGATAATGCAGTTAAATTATTCACGCATTATTTTCCCGTGGTTTCAAATGGAACCACTTGTCATTAATGGGTTAAAAGGAGCACTTTGCACTGATAATTTTATTTACAGATATGTTAATATAAAATACAATCTATTAAATGAATATGAATAACAGACAACTTTGAAAGTGACTACCATCAGCCTCAGTACAAGCTTGGAAATCTTTGATTTTGGTTTTCGAAACTGCTATTAGTTGCTAACTTTAAATAGACCCAGTGTCTGAGCACCCTAAACTTGGAATCTGGACTGTATCACAATTATGGAATAGGTCTTGTTCAATTGCTGAACGTAAATCATTAACCTCTTCATGATGATAGGTTGCCTCCTTGCTAATGACCGAGATGAGAGGCTGTTGTGAGCTACGACGTTGACTATCGCAGTTAATTGGAACTTTAAATCTTCAAGTTGAGAAGTTTAATTTTAAGGTTCTAGCCATTTGCAGAGAGATTTCTTTTAGGTTTATTAAATTAGATCACCTTGTAAAATTAGAACCATCAATTTTTACCTTATATTAAATCATGAGGTAGATTTTGTGCCTCGGTTTAAAAATTAATGCATTTGTCATGAAAAGGAAATTTCAGAGAGTAAAACTTAACTTACATAATGAATAAAATAAAACCAGATATATTGTCATGATGAAAATAATTTTTTAGTAAAAGACAACCCACTATATGTAAAATTTTCAGTTTTTATTTCGCATTTAAAAATAGGTCGCAATGACAGTAGATAATTTTCAAGCTGCCTAACCATATCCTGGTTTAAATAAGGTATATAGCATCTATCCAATTGCGCAGTTTTTTTCACAACAAGCTAGTCTTGTGTCTCTCTCCGTGGTGCATCAGAGAGAGTGCGAGGTTGACATCTCTCCTCACCTTGAGTCAGTCTCTCCACACGACCTGGATCACATTACTGGTTTGTACGTCAACTGCGTGACCGAAGGAAGGAACTTCACTTTGTACTCACTGCAGGTCCTCACAACTCACAAGTACTAACAGTCTCGGACAGTACTAGTACTGTCGGCTAATTTTCAAGTATGAGCTGTGATGTGCGAACATTGGAACGTGTTCACTCACTTTTTTGGAAGATACATTGGCGCTGTCGCGCTGATATAGAAATAAAATTTGTAATTTAGGAAATAATTAAATTCTTACTCTTGAGTGTGATTATAGAGTATGCACTTCGATGCACTAAGATCGCGTAATAGATTAGCTTACCAAAAGAGAAAGCGTGTAAAGTTTTGCTAAATGTAGTAGTAAAATAAAGAGGGAGTGATTTATATTACTTTTGACCACCTCATTTTGTTTTTATCTTTAAATTGTTAAACTCGCTAAATAAACTTCTTGCTCTTCTCTTAGTGAACTTGAAACACCTATTGGTAAAAATGATACGAATGAAAAACAGAAAAAACTTTGGTTAAAAGGCCCCTGAGCTCTCGTCGGCCACCCCACGGCCTCCTTGACCTCAATGCTTGGCATTTCGAGTTCCCTACCTTCTTTTAAGGACTACAGCGTTGCCTGGTACCGGTCTTAATACATATGTCAGAATAAACCAGTGTTTTAGGAATATGTTTTACAATGCATCTATAATTTTTGATGACATTTGACTGCTATATGTCAGAAGTTGAAAATACTTGTTTAGAATCATTTTAACGATCGTAACAATTTAATTTTGAGTGAACTACTTATCTGGAAAATGGGCTGGCAAAGCAATAACTTTAGTCTAGAATATTGCCTCGCAGCGCTTATCAAAACCTACTCACTTGAGGATGCTCACTCAAGCTCAAGCAATGGTGATCCGAGGTGTCGAGTGAGCGCTTGTGCACATGCGGATGTTCGAATAGAAAATAATTTTCCAGCGAACCGATCTGCACAAATAAAAGATTTAGGTTAGAAAACCAACGAGGAAGCTGAAATGAGCCAAATAAATTAATGGGAAATAATATTTCAAATAACATTGAGAGAAATACCAAGAGAACCACTCGACTGCATGCAACACGGATACAAATGAACAAATTCAATGAACGTCATATTTATGGCCAATGAATATGCAATGGCTGGATCACATCTGCATGTTTCAAAGTCTGTATTTTTAAACTTCTATTCTGGCATTGTCCCTGGAGAAGATTACTAGGGTTCTTTTATTAATAATAATTCGTAGTGCAAAACCTAACAGGGAAAATTAATTTTCAAATGCCTTAACATCAGAGTGTCCTTAGGTGGCAGATACAGTTAGCAACGAAATTATTCGTATGCCGACCAAAGTTCAACACTTTGAATCACATTCATAGAATTTACTGCTTGTATGATTTCGAACTCTTTATATGTTAATGCATACATGGAAAGGAATTTAAAATTCAAAATATCAGCGTAAGTACTCGTACAATACATACAACAGTGTTTGAATAAAATAGGGAATTAAATAGGGATGGCAACTAGTCATCAGGATTCTCGATGCTGGGTTGCTTATGTAACAACAACTAAGTGTTATCACTAGTGTTAGGAGTGAGTTAGTGCTGGCAGACACACAAAAGATAACAGCTTTACAATTTAAGAACACTTGAAGGAAAATATACTTTTTGTTCATTATTGAAGGCTTTATAAGATAACAAAAAACGAGTAAATAAATTTTGATCGTCAAATCGCATTCTACCCCGAAAACGTTTCAGAATTAAAACACCAACATCGAGTGAATAATTGGGAATCCATAACAATTTAGCTCGATATATTACACAAAAAATTACAGCTTATGATTTAACAATGATCTATTCTAGTTGATAGCAGCTGCTGCTGAAGTGAATATCATGCTGTGGTCAGGAGAGCGCGTATTCCTGCAAGTATCCTCCGTATTGTGGTTCGACTCTTTGGCTACGCTGAAGCTTTTCCCATGGAATGAGGAAGCAGGACGAAGCTCCTCCGTATAATGTGCCAGTGTAATGAACAGTTAGCCTTCTGAAACGATGGAGCTGAGGAGCTTTTCCTTCTCGATATACGTACACGTCCCATGCAATAGCTATCGACCTAAAATAACATAAAATATAAAGATAAATACATTGTAGAATAATTTATTTGATACAATCGCTGGTACTCTTTCTCTGTTTATTTCTTGAAACCAACACATCAAGTATGATGAGTAAATGACAAGAGAAGTGACACAAAGCAACAGAATAAATTTTATATTTCATAAATATTCAAAGTGCAATTAAAACACACGTCCAGTTTAGATGTCCCTATAAATTTTAGACCTGCAGTCATGAAGAGGTGAGAGGGTCAAGGCCACTACTGCGTTGTTACTGGCAAATATTCAAAAGTTTCTTAACCCACATCAAAACATATTAATATGCTAACAATGTGCTCTCCAGGGCAGTGCTTAGGACACGATTAGTGAGTGAAATAAATTATCGCACGTCAATCTTTTCATTTCAAACCAAAAACACAATTTGCATAATTCTGTCAGGCCTATCGGCACATTAGTTATCATCATGGAGAGGACCAGTTTGTATAGACTTCAATTCTCAATATGGGCATATCTAGCATGTGACCGTATTTGTACAGTATAGTACCCTATAAATAGGTTTCCATGAAAACTGTTCTAATTTACTTCTTTTAATACCGTTGACTGTTCGATTAAATTTTCAATTGAAATCACCTCAATACATATTTGTATGCTATAATCGCACAAGTTAAGCGTTATACTTATGTGAGCATCTTCTTAAAAATATTCATATATTACCAGGTTTAATTTGTTGCATCTATGATATTTCTTCTTTAATGTTTCCTAACTTACTATAAATATTCAGTGGCCTAAAAAAAACCGTTATTCATTTTTCAATTTTGATGATCGACAATATTACATTTTACCATAAGGGTTAGACAGCGCTAAAACCAGCGTTTTAAAGTTTAGATATTTCATTACAAGAAATTAAAGAATGTCGATATAAAATCCCTTTAAAATGCGTTAACAAACTCTACGTTCCCATTGCAAGTGTGCTCGCTATGTTTCACAACAAGGAATAATATTTTACTTGAAATTATTGAACAAAATGTTTTCGTGGAAATTGCACTGGTAATAAGTTTGTTTTGAATCTTTCCATGTTGGGATTTGTAGTACCCCATTTGGAATAAACGAGAGTTTCAGTACATGATTTATAAATTCAAAAACAATTAGGCATTAAACTTTCCTAAGAAGCAACAACATATCACTTGGATCTGCTACGTAAATGTATTGAAGCCAGTATCGTGCACTAGTGCGAATTTTATTGCGTCTCAGTAGGTTTACTACGTCTATTTTGTAATGTTCACTTGAGAGAGGCAGGCATAAAGCTTCTTTCAGTGAGCTCGTCATAAGTCAAGCAATGGACCCAACGTAGAACGCCAAGACAGTCGCCCATTCATGAGAGGTTTGTGGCTTCTATCTAAGCTTAGGCTGGTCTCTGAGCCCTACATACTTAGCTCCTCTGAGTAGGATTACTTAGGTCGTCGCACTGATGTGCTCGCTACGCATGTACGTTTAGCACCCACATGGTTACCATAGCTGTTTTATATTGTCAAAAACTGCTTTAAAATACTGCAGTAAAACTCCATAAAAGTACGCTGTTTCATTAATATTGAACAACAAACGGCATAAAACATGTGTCATGTTTGTACATTATCCTGTAATTTGTACATTAAAAGTAGATGGACGTTACTATAAGCAGCAAAATAGATTTTAGAATTGAATTTCGGAGTAAAATGTTCATTAAAAGAACCATGCAAGTATGAGCTAGAGTGAGTGATCATCATTCTATCGCAGTTCATTTTACACACAAAAAAATTGTGAATGCAACTTATTTGTTACTTTTTTGAAGTTGTAGATAGATAATAAATAGTTATGGTGTATTGGAGGTAAGCACTGGTCGATGGTATGGTAAGATCGTAGATCTTGCTGCTGTTTATTATAATTTCTGTTAATAAAGTCAAGCTAAGAGTGAGTGAAATGTTTTCCTAGTGCCCCTGGAGGTAGAGAATCGTAGATGTTTCTTCTCTCTTCCTGCATCTAGACGTGTCCTACTATGTTTGATTTTACAGCTCTACTGTAATGCAAAAAAATACGTAAAACTAAAAATGTATGAAGTGAATGAATTCCGGCAATTCAATGTAGAAAATGTTAGAAACAATTTTTACGGTTTTGTAAAACGCCATCGAGACATAGGAAGGAAAAACAAGTTAGGTAGCAAAAACGAACTCATATACCCATTTATTGTTTGGAGTTAATATGAGCTTTTTTATGTATGTGTATACAAATACATTACACTACTTCTCTTTCAGTGGGCCAGAAGTGATATAATTAATGTGAAATGTGAGAGGCCTATGTAACCTATAAATCAATTAGCTTAAAATCGTTCTTTTTCATAGAAGTCAAAACTCGTTTGAGAATACGTTACTTTAAAACCATGATACAAACCATACCCAATCGTCTACTCTCCTATATATAGATACGAAAATAACACATTTAAAGATTTGCAAGTACAGCTGTCCATACAAGATTTGCTAAAATTAGAAACGTAACTGTTGCTGTAGTTACTTAAATAAATGAGTTTGTGGTATCTCAATCTATTTTCTATGTCTAACTATAACAGTCTTTAGCCACCAATCAGTGGCTCAAATCTTCGAAGGTAGCCACCCAAAATCCAGTTCACTGAGACCATGCATTCTCAGCTAAAGATTCTGCTTTCACTTTATTCTGCCTCTGAAAACATGACATTGATACTCAACACCAAACAATAAACCGAGAAGTGGTCGACAATCCTTACAAAACGCTTGGCAGCCTTCAGGTTAAGAACACTCAGCTACTATTGATATCACACAATTGGGCCTTCACACAATCACAGGAACATGCAATCTCATAAGTTATAACTCAATTGTACCCCTACACACTCGTGTGATCACGCTATCACGTAACCATTCTCGTACGCAGTCACATGAGTAAGCAATCGTGCCCCACATAATCATATGAGCACGCAATCGTGTCCCACATAATCATATGAGCACGCAATCGTGTCCCACACAATCACATGATCACGTAATTGCATCCTTCAATTTCCAGCATTCTCACACTCGCAAAAAGTGAGAAACTGTTAAGCTGACCATCGAATGGATCATAATATAAATACAGAAAAAAGTGTGCGTGATAATCAAGTTACACACACAATATTCTCAAGTTAATTCAGCCTTTTTTACAGATCTAATCATTTTTAGCTTTTTTACTGAACAGTGCAATGACTGCTACGTTCAAATATGTATACTTATAAAAATTATCTGTTTTGAATCCTACTTATGTAAACTGTTCAAACGAATGATCTTCCTAAATAACAAACGAGATGCAGGAACAGCGGCTGATCACGTTTAGGCTTGATTGGAAAAAAGTATTCGTCAAACAAGGCCAGCAGTTTTCTCACATCGTCTCTCTCTCGGGCTCAAAATTTGAGCACGACTCCGTTCCCGTCTAAAGAGTCGTTAGACATTTCATTTTCTTCATCATTTAAAATATTTAATTGGTAATTTGAGAAGGTGTTCAGATGTCACTTAAACTGAGCGAGTTTCTGTTCGGAGCTAAAAAACACTTAAGTTTTATTTATTGCATTGACTAAAATAAACGCTACAATAACTTCCAATTTCTTGCAGTGGAGAAATTTGTCGCTGCTGAAGTGCTGTGAGTGCGCACGAACTACCGATGCTGTTGTTTCTCCAAACTACGAGTCTTTCTCCGAACAATTGTTGCCTTTGCACAGTCCTCCAGCTTGATTTCGTTGCGACATTGCAGTTGTTCAGTATTTTACAGAGCCACTACTTTTATCACTCGGATCCTAAATAACATTATTCTCAAAATATGAATTTAGGACCAATTATCCACCATCTACGTCCATTTTCCGCACATTATCGAATCAGAACTTGAATAATAAATCAAGAAAATGTACCTCAAACTATTCCTCAACTGAAGTATGAATGTTTTCATAAGAACATATTTTTATCCTAGGAAAGGACTATATTCTCTCAAACATATATACGTTATCCTCAGACAAGTTCAACAATACAAGAAAAGTGCCCTACAACCTGATGAATTTTTCGTATTTCAACTTGATTGTTCTTCACGAAAGTAATAGTCGTACTTGACGCTATTATGACTTCATTCCATTGAGTAGTATGAAAGGACCACAAATACTTAAAAGAAATACTGTCAGTTACTTGAATTACTGTGAATGAAAGATAATACTGGAATCGGTAGTAAATGATACACATTAGCCCAATTTATAATTAGTATAACTGAAAATTAACTCTGAAATAAATTGTTACACAACGCTGCTAAATTTCTAGGAGTAATTGTCATAACATTTTAAGGTATATGAAGAAAGTCTGTCAAAGCATAAATAGCTAGTCAATTGGGGAGTTTTTCGTGTTGGGTCTGGTGGAAGAATCCGTTCAAGGTCACCAGGTTTCTTCAAAACCTGTTCTTGTGCTGGACCCTTTCTTTTCTGGATGACATTTGCGCAGGTTGTCTCGCTTGAAGTTGTGCAGGCCGTGTTTAAAATTGTGCAGGCCGTGCTAGAAGTTGTACAGGCCTCGCTAAAGTTGTACAGGCTTTGCTTGAATGTCTACCACGGGTCTCAGGTGAACGTTGAAAGAACTGAAAACTCGATTAATTTCTATCACCTGATCGTTTTTGAAAAGATATGCATAATATTTCTACCTCGAAGAGATGCGGGGCAAGCAAGTTCCAATTCATATAACTGTTGAATTTTCAAAGAAAGTAAATTGTATCAGAATTGTAACCCTCCTCCCCCTCTCCCACACGCATAAATCCATTACAGCTTTCTAGTAATCGAAAGTAACCCTGGAGGAAGTTCGCATGTAACATTCCATTGTGTGGACCAGGCGATTTGTTGAAGCAAAGCTTTGCTCAGGTGATCTTGCCCGACTGATGACGTGCCACGACTGATCTTGCCCGACTGATGACGTGTCACGACTGATCTTGCCCGACTGATGACGTGCCACGACTGATCTTGGCCGACTGATGACGTGCCATGACTGATCTTGGCCGACTGATGACGTGCCGCGACTGATCTTGCCCGACTGATGACGTGCCATGACTGATCTTGCTTGACTGATGACGTGCCGCGACTGATCTTGTCCAACTGATGACGTGATGTGGTGGGCTGGTTGACAACATGTGTCGCGTAGGCCTGGACGACGACCTCGACCAAATCAAACAGACTTGCATAGAGTCATATATGAAAGTGGTTACACGAGTTTCCGTATTTGAGCAACTGTAAATATGTATGGGCCACAAATGACTAATTTCCGCCATGATAAGGCAACTAACTCTTGCGTTGCTTATCAATTAACTTCGTCAAATTATTGACACAAGTACAACATTTTCAATTGACTACCTTCATCTTACGGGAAAAACTCCAGGACATATTGTTCATTTTTAAGTGCAGCGGTGACTGAAAAGTAAGAATAAATACGAGTAAAACTACAATGCAATTCACTGACTTCGTACATATCATGAAATAATGATATTGTAACTATAAATTTCTGTTTCAACGTTCCGGTTTCCTATCAAAAACTTGGTCGATAGACTAATGTGTCATATATTTAGCAACATGGAGCCAGAACCATTATGATGTTGTGAACAATCTGGTGTTAGTGATTAGGATTACATGTAAACTAGCAACATTTTCTTGCATTTGTAAATTGTCCTCCGAGAAATGAATCTGGAAATTTTCCCCTTCAGTGTTTTGAGGTAATGACTACATGACAAATGCCACGTCACTACACAAAATTTTTTGTTGACCACAGTTTCTACACGATTCCTTTTAGTGCCACATGCTGTAATATTAATGTACAGAGATAATATTTTTGTAAAAAGTTTCTGTGTTTATGTTAATAAACGGCAACAATCTTTATAATTTATTTACGATTTTGCCATGTTCATTACAGCTACCAACCAACTAGTATATTGTGTGACTAGAAACGCAGGTCGGCTGCAGTATGTAGTCAGAGTTATTATGTTAATCATACAAAGTTTATGCCTCGGATTGAGCAACAAACAAAGTCCATTCCACAAGAAAGGTTTTCCCAAAAGTGTCTACACTAGCAAGTCATTTTCCATACTAAACTTCTGATAAGACCTTGTGGTCAGCCCACCACTCGAGTATCAGGGGTAAAAACGAGTCTCTTTTGCTTATTGTTCTCGCACTTGCGGCCATCATTAATAATACAGGAGAACAAATATTTCTCAACAACTTTTTGCAATGAATTTATTGTGAGAGTAAATTATTGTATACATTTTTTATAATTTAGAGATATGAAGAAGCTTATTTTATCCGATTGATTGCGAGCGTTTAAAATCAATAAAATTTGTGAGCTCAATCGCTGTCACAAAATAAAGGTCTCATCTCAGTAGGTAAGTTGTATGCGATGCATGTGCACATCGGTGACCTTCAATGAAGGTAAAAGTGTCAACAAGAACACACGTTTTTTTCGTGCCTTGTTTTAATCAGAGAATGGTTGGAATGTCTTCTGTTACCTCGTTTAATGTATCACTCGTTCTTTGTTACGCAATAATTTGAGGTGTAAACATTCAGTTGTGCTCAATAAAAGACTACAAAAAGTAACTAATGTCAGTAAACTTTGACACTTCAGAATGTGCATATCATGTATTAAAATTTGTACAACACAGAGGTTTGAGTTTGGTTTCGTTACACCAGTACGATTCGCTCAGTTGGTGGGAGTTTGTATTATTAATGATAACATTCACGATGATATGAATGTATTTACATTGCAGCTAAAAACATTAACAGCATTGAAACAATTAACACTCGTACGAATGCAGGAGTAGAAGCTCAATGGTTAAACTGCTATCGGGCATCTGTTGTCACTGAGGCAGAAATTAGTGATATGAGCGGCGGATCTACGGCCGCTGCTGTCGACCTCTGGGTCAGGGCACCATGCACTGGTCGCTGGGTGCGCGTCAATGACACATGACAACGCCACTGCCCACACGCCTGTGGGCAGTGGACTGTGAACACCGCTCAATAGGAATGCTGGCGCGCGGAAGAGCTGTTGACAAGCCAGAACTTATGGCTTTGAACCCCGACGTCAGGCAATTATTTTTAAAGTTATTCTTTAAATTTAGCATCGAATATTGAACTACATTTCTTCCGTAGGAGCTCAAACCAACCGATGACGTTGCATCACACAACAAGCGAACATGTCCCGGAGCAGCTCAATTGTTGTTGGAGTCATTCTCTTCCTGGTTCAAAAAAGTTGTCAGCATAATGCGGTGTAGGGGGTTCATTGGCTGAGAGGTAGTTGCTTAGACGTCGGTATACCTGAGCATGACTCAGCTACAGTACGATATATGGACAGATAGTGACCAGCTAGTGTTGCACAGGAAGTGTTCTCTTTGTGAAGCTGTCGTTTATTAAATGTAATCTTTATGAAAAACATACTTTGAACATTTGTAGAGTTACAGTACTCAGAATAACTTTACTGTGGAACCAGATTTATCTACGTGGAATAATAATATACAGTTTGTTGCTTGCTAGGTCCGTCTTTCTGTCACACTCTTAAAGATTTAGATAGGAGGAAATTCGGTAAGGTATGCATGTATTGTCAGCATTGTATGGTGGATACCAAAGGCACATCCTTTAACGGGGAAATTCCTTCGCAGAGCCCGAATCCGTTGGTAAATCGAACGAAAACATTTAGTAAAACACATGTGAATTTTTACGAGTGGGCCTACTAGTATATTAAAACAAAAAGTAGAATAATACTCTGTCCTAACAACTGAATGAGCTAAAAATTTTAAAAACAAATACGGCCTACAACTCCATCAAAATTTATATGTAACTTACGTTAGAAAAACTTGAAAATAATTTTCATGAACGCTGTTTTCAGGTATGACTATTGTAAGCACTTTGAGTGCATGATCTGTGCATTGACTTCGTTTTGGCTTCAAGCAAATGTCAGGAGGCAACGGCAAGGAGGGGCTCAGGATGGCCTTCGTTCCAAAAACAAAAACAGCCCCGCGCGCGCGGCCTCCCAAGACCCACACACATCGTGCCACGAGCAAAGCTTGCTCTCCTCTGCATCTATTGTTACTGATTCTTCACGATCACCACCTGACAATCGAAGAAAATGTTGAGCCCTCTTACTTCGCTACTCAAGGCTGCTATATGAGTTACGACACAGATAAGTCAACTCCTCACTGTATAAGTACTTGGACAGAAGTTAAATTATTTGATTAATATGAGTTTCATAGATAGTACTCTCGCTTATCACTTGAACTTGCTCATTTAACTCGGCAATCACAACATCCCATCAGTCCACCAATGAGACACCCACCATAACTAAAGATAGTTTCCATTTATTATATGTAGTCTACGTTCGCACAAATATTAGGTGTAGTAATTCCGTTGGGACCTAACGGGTTTCCTTCGTGGCGGCGACTTGGCTTATATTTGTGTATTCAATTTCTGACGATTCTAGTTGGTTTACGTGACGGCACCTACGCTTCTATGTGTAACATATTAATTGATCAAAAACAAAAATAAGATGCAGCTTACCTTAGAGAAACTCACAATGATATTATTTAAAAATAAGTTTTAAATAGTCTACTACGTAGCACCTTTTCATCCTATTGATTCAGAAAGCCTTCAAACACGTACTGTAAACTGAGAGAGCCTGCGTTAATAATTTTTATATCTTTTTTGAAGGGCTTAAGCTTCAATATTGGCTACATTGCACTACACTTTTGTTAAGAAAAGAACCATTTTGAGTGAAAAATATATCATTCCCTTAGATTTTTAAAATTTAAAACTTCAACATGTTCATGTTTGTCTTGATAAATATGACTATGCTTAACCTTTAGACCATCTTTTCGACTCACCCTTGTGCGAAACTAAAATTAAAAACTGAAATTATCGATTATCGATAGTTTAGAACAACGCGTATAGACGATGTCGATAAATCGATGACACGGAAAAATGAATTATCAGATAACCTAACCTAACCTGACCTAACCCGAAATCGCTATAGCGATAATACCCATTAATGACTACAAGTTTTACTACTATTCATCCGAACGCAAACAAAATTTCACAAAGTCGAAGCGCTCGAAGTAAAGACGAATTTCAAATGCTTCTGTGTAGAGATAACAAAGAGTCGGCATACGAATTTCGTAAGCGTTGATGTGACAGAAATTATCACATTATTTTTTCTAAGGAATGTTTAACTTGAACTTGAACCCCTCAAGTATCTAATTTCTCACATTAGTTTACGTTACCGTTAACATGCACGTGTATTTAATTACTCGACATGCATAGCACGCAGAGGATGCAAAGAATATTGCGACTTCGTTAGCAGATCAAAGTATAATGTAAGTCGTGACTTAAATAAAGCTCTTGTTGACCTACGACATCGTCAACACTAGTTCAGTAGTTATCAATATATTTTTCTCAAATGTCGATTTATTCGTTACTATATCTTCACCATTCAGCTATGAATAATTAATTTTTGGGGCTTCCTTACTTTTATAGGATGAATCTCCACTTATTGGTATCTATCAAAGGTACGAAATGGAGATGTTGGATTCCAACACCAGAACTTGAAACGATTCACTCACAGCCATCAGCATCGACACTTTTGAGATCCAATTTCATTTTTAGGCTGGTCCGTCTTAGCTTGCGTACATGTGTCATTTCTAAACGGGAATACTAAGAGGCTGAAATATTGAGATGAATGCCTACGCTCATAACCTCAAATATGAACAAATTATTCCATCTTTCATATCCGAGCCATTTTACCTTCGGTGTTAAATATAACTTAATTTTAATACGACAAGAAAAGATCTAAAAGTTCAAAACTGTATAGAGAGGAGAAGCACCCAGTAAATACGAATATGAGTAGTGTTGAAGTACTCTAGACAAGGACATGTGAGAGGATTGAAAAGAGAGATGATAGAATTTAGACGTTCAACGTTTTTGGAACGGCGAACCCAATCGTCAACGCGGATATATAATAAGTAGAGAGTCACATACATAGAAAAAAAACAGAAGCTGCGGAGCTCAGAAGAAAGTAAAAAACATGATGATTATCGAAGGTTAAAAGTGTATGATTTGTTCCCTCATTTTACATGGTGCGGAGACTAAAAACCAATGTGAAATGGCACATTTTTAAAAGTTGAAGTATGCCCGCGTGAACTATAAATGCTAGTGCAACTAGTGAATACTGAAGTCACTCTGGTTTTTAACAAATCCTCGTAGTTTTACATGTCTGGGTGTGAGATTGAAGACATAATAAATGATACGGAAGTAGTGAGCCATGACTTTATTTTTTTGTTACAACAAAGTGTACAGGAAGAATTTCTCATGAGATACAGACAAGGGAAATGTTTCTAACTCGTCTGCAGCCACTCCTGCATGAAGTGAGTTGCTGTTCGTAATCATCTTGCAGATCTTACAACTACCTATTAGTCTCGTAGTCAATGAAGTATGTCGTGTTGAGCAATCCAGTGCTCACACTGCATCCAACTCTCCGAAGTTACCACGAGTCGAAAGTAAGTCAAATTCGGACTTTGTTACTCTGCCCTTCAGCCGTGGTACTTTATGGAAGAATTAAATGATCACAGTTAACGTTCGTTACACAACATTCACTAGGACTTGGAGTAAATTCAATGACATCAACTACTTTCTCCTCGTTTTATTTCAAGTGGCCGAAGCATAGCTACATATAAATAGAGCTAAATGAATAAATTATATATACATATATGTATACAAGAATCCTAATATACTTTTCTCATATATCGCTTCATGTACCATTATGAGAGACGCGTGACTATCACCTGTTGACAGCAAAGATTTTGCAGTCTTCTAAGCATATTATTTTTACTCACTGCTCGTCCTTTGTTGGAGTAATATTGCAAAATCGTCGCCTTGCAAGAAATATTTCAATCCCCGATTTCACTTCAGCACGAGTTTGAAAAGTTTTATGATGATCACACTGAGGCAGTACAGCTTTACACTGTCCATGACAAGTTTCTTGAAAGAGGTATGCTCTAGTCAAACCATACAGTGGAAGACCTACTATCACCACAGACGAAAACATCAAACTCCCGAAACAAGCGATTTCACAAAACTATGGAAAGTCAATACGGAAAGCTGCACGGGATTATATCCAGCGTCGATGAAAACTCGATTTAGTGGACACTTTGGAAAGTGATAAAGCATTATACGTACAGACTTCAGGTTTTTCATACGCGTAAAGGGGAAAATTATAACGCTCGTATGAACCTACTCCTCCAACATTATCAAAACAACCCTCAGCAAGATCATAACAAATGGCTGCTCGAAACTAAAATCCTGCAGATCCGCTAGAAATGCTCGAAATAAGTTTTGTGCGATGGTGAACCATTACTAAGTATTCCATACTTCTTTTCGCGTATTTTTGCAAGAATATACGAAGCTGAAACTGGAATATAAATACAAGAAGCGTAACCATCGAACAAACTACATTCCATTCGCCTAAAGGCATCTTACGTTACCTCGTTCTGTGTGCAAGTCAGTACTTGCCGTTCGTATCGTACCACCGGAACCAGACGCGGTCGGTCATTCATACATCGCTTAATGGCCCAGATTCCCTACTAGACGTGTTTTATCTAGCTGCATGTAACCAAATAGAGCATGTAATACGACAACGTAAAGTTCCCCATTTAAAAACAGCCCTTTGCCATTGGGAGACTAACAATATTCAGTCATTCGTTGCATCCATGAATGGAGACTTCAATGCGACGCGTCCGCACCGAATAATAAGCAGACGGGTGTCATGGACAACATAGGTAGGATTAACAGATGCTACATGCACCATTAGCCAGCATAAGTGAATCAGGGTCAATACATACAACTTACGCATTTGAATCTCGACACCAAGACATTAAAGTCACGTACACACACCTTAATTACGCACGGGTATTTCAGTCACACTCACGCACCGGAATCACACACAGGCCCCAGGAGTTAAGAAGGATAAGAAATCAGTACTTTATAGAACTGGGGTTCAGTAGTACTGGATCTACAGTCTGATCACACATCGATTTGGCTGACTGTAAATGTTATTTCACATCGTTACCGCGCGTAGTTGAAGTTAGAAGTCAGAGTTGAGACAGTGCTTCGTATGAGAATTGTTTGGAAGTTGAAATTGAAGTCAAACCTCAACTCTGACCACCGCAGTAATTATGTGATGGATGAATGACACTCTTTCACTATTATTGGCAGAACTGATTTCGAATCATTTAATGTTAGATATCTTGAAATCTGTTTAATCGAAACAAGAACTTCGTCTATCTTTATATTTTCAAATATATTCTATACAAATTTCAAGTTCGGGAGACACAATTGATCGTCAAGCACTTGGTAAAATAGGAGTCGAAATTAACGTGATGTTAGTGGAAAGTGAAACTCTCCTCACATAATGACAGTCAAAAACATGACTTGATTAACGATTTAAGTTTGTTCTCAAGTCCCTCTCGAAGAATAAGGCAATCAACACAACAATGCGCGTAATTACGAGAATTACGAGAAGTTTTCCTTCATTCTACAGGAAAACCTCGTTTTTTTAGCCGGAAAGACTCGGACCTGAGCTTCGTAAAACTACCGCTGCTTCGATAGTGCTTTTTGAACAACAATTTTTTAACAATATTAAGTCTTTCATGCCAAATTTCCCCAAATGAAAACAATTAGATTTAAAAAAATACAAATAAATTTACTCCATGTATGCTTCTCCTTTCGCAAGTCATAAGAAATTGAAGTTAAAGCATAGTCAACTTATCGATTGTATCAACTCTACGACTGTATCAACTCTACGGCTGTATCAACTTTACGACTGTATCAACTCTATGGCTGTATCAACTCTACGGCTGTATCAACTCTACGGCTGTATCAACTCTACTATTGTATCAACTCTACGACTGTATCAACTCTACGACTGTATCAACTCTACGGCTGTATCAACTCTACGACTGTATCAACTCTACGACTGTATCAACTCTACGACTGTATCAACTCTACGGCTGTATCAACTCTACGACTGTATCAATTCTACGGCTGTATCAACTCTACGACCGTATCAACTCTACGGCTGTATCAACTCTCCGATATTCTACCGAGTTTTCGCTCAAACGGCGTCCGGTGAATCAGCTTCAGTGAACCACTGATTTTTTACTTCAGTATGACGTTATGTACGTGTCCTTTATTATCTTCCCCCTCTAAAGAAATTCACACAATTATCATTTTTCCCACGAATCTGTAGCTCTTATCCTCCAAATAGGGAATAGCCTTGGCAGTTCATGGTGTGCACGCTATGGACGTGCGTGGGCAGCCGTTCTCAATTCTACACAGATTCCATAAAAAACAGTTGCTCAACTCATTTCTGAACGTGAAAACTTCAAGGTTTTTCCCAGTAACAGATCGCATATAAGTAGTCATGGCTCAGATACAATTTGTTAAAAAAGATATTTTTATGAAAGAGTGTAAATTCATTGATTAAATAACGACATAGGAACTGGCCAAAAATTTGTTTTTATAATTAGAGAAATTTAAGTATTTTCGACGCATTTTCTGTAGTATTCTACACAATGTACTGATAGTGAGCTACAATTAAGATGTATTATATAAGCAATTGCAGATAACCTCAAGATGAGAAGACTATCAAGTGCGATGAATTGAGCAACAATACTTCGTTGATTGTCTTGCAACCTTGAAACTCGTCTGTTCTCACAACTTACCCCTGCATTAGAAACCCTGCATACATGGCTCTGTTCAGGAGAGCACGAGGAGATGCATTTTTTGCTCAATATACGGATCATAAAGATGGACTCGTTGCAAGGCCTTTCGTTCTTTTCAACTTCATGCTTCACGTGACGATACGTTTTTTTCGTTATTTTCGATAAGTTACTTTTAATAGTATAACTCATGTTGACAATTGTGGTTTTCGTCGGAAAATGTTCAATCACATATTTTTCATATACTTGTAATAATGATAACCCTTATCTTGTAAGTAAACAGAAAATTTTGATATCCAAATAACGCAATTTAGCACATAAATCCTGGTCTCCAAAAACCTGTATTATACTCCTTACCAGCACATTCATAGATTTAATAAAAATGCATACTGACGACGGACGCCAAAATCATAATTTTAACCGCCCTTCAAAGTTTTTTGAGAATACTCGAATATAAAGGTTTTGGCTAAATTTGTTCCAATCCACCGGAATTAAAAATGATAAGCACAAATTACTCAATGGATTAATTTAGTATTATGCTCTTTACGCATACTGCACACAAGCATGTGAGGTGTGTGCGGTCCATGCCTTAACTGAATGGTTTTAGCAGCTAAATCCTCGACCAAGACTCTCCTTCACCTACAAATCTTATTTGTTTGAAGATAAGTATATAAGAAAAGCTTCTCATTTATCTGAGATATATTTTGCCAAATGATCACGTTGAAAATAACAGATCGCAAGACTACAATATGGAATACCGTGGTGCATAGTTTCCTATAACATACAAACAGATACATTATTCTTTTTTCCATTATCAAATCGGATGATCTTGTTTTAGGAGCTTCCATGACGCGTAGGTGCGAGAGAATACGCTTTGAGTCATAAGTAATAATGGGAACAGGTAAGATATATTTACTAACAACAAAATTTTCCACAAATAACAATATCTCTTAACAAAATTAATGTTACCGATTTCAATTTATCGGTGAAGTGTTTGGCTTTTGAATTTCCTAATCTCGCTACACTCCGTAGTGATTACGCTAGGAGCATAAAGAACAAATACTACGTATGTAAATAAAATACATCAATGCTTACCAACCTATTTTCAAATTCAATTTATATTCACACTTTCATTTGAAAGATTCGCGCAGAATACTTCATGTGCTGAAAATAAGTTACGAATCATCGAATTTCAATATCATTTCCATGCTTGCCCGTGCCCAGTTCACGTCATAGAATTGAATTTTCATGAAGTACAATAGGTCAAATAAGGCGACATCAACCAGTAAAAGGATTATGACACCCGTTGATTTAAATCCAGAGCGCTTAGTTTTTTCTTGATAGATGGGTCAAGGCGACAGCAGAATTTCCAGTCTTTCACCTCGAGCAAGAATTCAAGGTAAACTTGGATCCAGAACTTCTCCTGCGTAGCATTCAAGAAACTCGTGATGCCTCAAATCTTGGCCTCCTTCTGAGCTCAAATCCCTCACGATAAATGATCAGAAAAAAGGCATGAAACAAATTTTTACCTGTCCAATATTGATAAATCCATGCTGTTGGGCGACTTCATTTGCAGCTTGCACACCACGCGGAACTTTGACAGCGAATTGGTTGTGAAAAACATCTTGAGAAACTCCTTTTCGTGCACTCAGGCATAAAAGGAAAAGAACGAAAAGCACCATAACTAAACTTATATTCTAAATTTTCGATGAGAAAAGAGATCAATGGAGAGCACATTCAAGCGACAACGCACTCACACTCGCACGACCGTCATGTTCGATGCCTACTGCAGCGACTGACTCAGTGGCTTTACTCGACACCCAGCACCAGCCAACTCTACGGTCACTCTCCATTTCACTGACGCAGGGCCGAGGCAACCTACAAGCGGCGTCGCCTCGCTCGCCGAATTTCAAGCGCTCATCTCAAGTACGCGTCCACCTTTTTACATTCTCCCCTTAATGGCTGATTGCCGTGTTTCAGAGACAGATTAATGACACTGGTTAGCTTCAAAAAGCAGAAGAGACTTGAAATTATTAAATTTGGTGTAACACCCCATCTACGCCAGATATTTATTTTTTTTATTCGGCGAGTACTTTATGACATAAACCATGCTTCATTACTCACCAGTACCGGATTTAACTCTTTCTAGTCTGCAGGGAAACGTGTCACGCGTCCCAGTAGAAATCCTGACAGAAATACTGATCTGCTAATTGTTGTACGTATAAGTGTAGGTTTTGACATATATGTCAATGTGTTTCTGAGATAAATACATCAGCTAGGCTTTCTAAACACATGTGTGGGAAGTACATGTCCTTGCAGACTCGAAAGGGTTAACACAATTAAGGCCTTGTACTAGTTTAGCTACTAAGCCTCTTACTTGGAAACTGAAGGAGATAGGCCCAACTTGTCTTCACAGGCAATTCGTCAAACATACTGAAAAAATTTAGGAGTAATTAAGATGTGAGATGTTATTTGATGAATAAAAATATTTTCAAGAATTTTAAACAAATATTTGAACTACCGAAGTTCAAAGTCACAGAATGTTTTCAGGAAGCTGTGTAACTAAATATATGTCTTGACCGTATGAACTATATGTAGGTCAAGTACGTTTTAAAATGAACTTGACAGCTATTATATAATCATGAAAGGCCCAACTCGTCGAACACTGTCTTACACAGATCAAATCATACAGCCGAACTTAATGGAACGAAAACAGGCAGGACAGTCAACACAATCAACTTCACACACAAATGAATTTAAATATTAAAAAAATACAACATTTGAAGAATCAGAACAATCTCAGCCTTCAGCTTTACTAGGAATAGCTATCTTAAATTATGTGGTGAAGATTGATAGTAAAATTCATTGTTTTTACAAAACAATCAAGTAATGAAGTTGCCATGTTTTGGTGTTACTCGGTTGAGGATATTTAGAGATTTGTGGTAGGTAGTTGGATGCAAAAACATCTTCATTTGAGCTGTCTTGAGTACTAAATAATCAGTTAGTCATCAAAATAAATAAATCGAAGTTTACTTTTTCTCTACAGAGAATAGTCCGACAAGACAGCCGCCCATGTGAGTGTTGAGGCAGAGTATTTTGATCTTGTCAGCTTAAAAAGCGATCTCTGTTCAGAAATTTACCATAAAACACACAACAATATAAAAACTTTTTTTTCATTTCGAAAAGCCAGCTGGAGTTTTTACTGTTATACTCGTATTTCTGTCACACATCTTGGTGGCTGAAACTTTCTTTTTCTGCATGAGCCTGTCAGACACTTGTACAAATGGAAAGTCAAGAGCTTATAGAGAAGACCGAGATCAACACGCTTTACATGTTCTTGTCCTATTCATGCAAATCAGGTAAAATCGATAAATTGTGAGCAACACTTCAGCACAAGTAAGAGTGAAGAGCACCAATCACAGAGACAAATAAATGTACCCTACGGATTATCCTCACCTAGAATTCCATTTTCGTCCATGAGCTTCCTTGCATTCGATTACAGTGTGGGAGTTTGTAAGGGGCCCAGTACCTGTTGATTTATTTACTTGGTGACGTGGAAATAAAAATGATTTTTTATTCGACCAGATTACACGTTGGAAGCAATCTTTCTCGAAACTGAGCTAAAAATTGCAGGCCGCTAGCCTGGATTTCTTGTTTGCCGGACTAAGAATTTATGTCAGGTGCAGCTTGTAGGCCTTCTACTTGAGATGTTTTCTCAGGATTAGTCAGTTAGTTGCATAGCATAAATCCATAAATGCCTTATGTGGGATTTCGGATTTTGTTCACGAAAATTCTTTATTGTCTATAGGTTCTGTAATGCCATAAATTTCTTGATAGTGAGGAACTGAGGTCGAACTGAAGACCTCACGTCGAACTGAATTCGTTAAATCTCTTCACAATTCTATTAAATACCAGAATATTCGAGCATTTAGCACCTGACGTGCATGGTCAGGGAAAAACTTTATTCTGAATGTCTTTTCCTGTTGGATGCTCTGGATCCCCGAGTGTGAAGATGATAAACGATGTCTGTTGTTTAGTGAGTGGAAAATTTTGTTCGCAAAGACGACTGGGGCTGCATGCGGAAATTTTTTTTGAGGATGCGACTCTCGAGATGAAATAATATGAAAAGTGAAAATGCATGCCACTTTATATAAATGTCTGACCTGTGAGGTATCATAGATATCTTTTTTTTTTAAATATACCTATCATATATCTTTCTCGGATTATTGTTTTAATCTCAATATCTGCATATCGTCCTGTAGTAGCATGATATACAACGTAGAGTAAAAAGCAATCGAGTTCAACTGTTCTGGGGGAATAATTGAAACTTCAAGATTTTGAAAATGATTTATAGTTCTCCATTATTTAAAGAGTGCTTCTAAAATACAATAGAATACGCAGAGTTGAATGGCTGTGAATGCAGAGAAAAATTTCGCAACTTAACCAGCTCTCATAAGGAGTCGTCAACCACATCGAACAGAAAAGAAAAGTTTCTCGTACATCTTCTCAGCAGCCGAGCTTATGGTTCAGCAGCAGGCACAATAAATAATCGATGTCTATGGTTGGGAAATGTTCAGAAGGAAGGAGTGGTACACTTCCTGAAAAGTTCACAAACTCTCAGGGAAATCACACTAAATATTCTTTAATATTGACCTCTGAAAGACTTCTTAACATTGACGTCTGAAACAATCCTTAATACTGTAGCTACAATATTGACTCCTCAATATTGACCTCCGAAGTACTCCTTAATGTTTACTCTGAAGGACTCCTTAATACATACTCAGAAGGACTTCTTAATACTTGCTCTGAAGATCTCCTTAATACTTACGGAGTGACTTCATAAAGAATAATAGTCTCCTTCATCAGCAGATCTCAGGGCTCCCAATTATTTTTCCCTTTCTGTTCTTGAAAGTGAAACTTATTCTACTTCCATCTTGAACATGATAACTCTGATCGCAAAACTGAATGAAGTATGTCACAAAATATTTTTGGAAACTGCGTGTGCTGATACCCAAACTATTCCGCAAAGACTTCAAGCGATGCTGAAAACGAAATAAAGCATGCAAACATATGTAAAATTACGGATAGTCGTTTTGTATAGTATTATTTACTGCATATCAAAGTTCGTAGCCATTTGTGGGCAAATTTTGAAACAATTTGTATTTTATATCTGCTTGTCCTTCAGGGATTGAAGGTGGGGGCGTTTTTGGCTGCAATAACCAACTCTAGATATTAACACGTCAATATTCTGTTAGTGACACCAAGTTAAGCTGTGAACACTTTTGTGTAGTCTACTGTTTATTCTGCGCCGGTCACGTCGTTTTCTATGGAATGTTCCCAAGGTTTGTGGCTTGCGTTTCTTCTGTAATAAATGAACTTAAATAAATGAACTTTATTTCCAATAAAGTATACCGTGCATTCTGTTGTTATTATGCTGAATAGTTTTGTGATATAACGTATTAACTGTGAATAGATGTGTTTGTTCAGTTTTTTAAGTCAAATTCGGATTCGTTATATCGTGTTCTTTGTGTGAATTGCCTTTATGAGCATACTGCCAATACATTATGAGTAAAATCCTTTTTTTTGAAGATTATTAAATTGTCTAAGTTCTAGCTCATGCGCAGTCTGTTATCCATCTAAACCAGTTTGAATACGCACATTTTCTGTGTGACGTTAGGCATAATAGAAGCGTCCTCCGTTGCTATGCGAGCCTACTTAAGAACATACAAAATGTGCTTGACTTTCCTTGCGCTCTCTGGTTTTCAAATTTTATAAGCAGGCCAAACTTAATCAGCTCTGGGTAAATTGGTTACTTTGTTTTGAGAGCTGCCTAAAATATGATGAGTAATAGAGTATTCGTCAATCACAACAACCTTGTGCTTCCTCAGCAAATTCGAAATGAACGCTAGATGCCGCTTGTGTTTCTTTTACTAATCCGTCTCACATGGGGATTGTAACACTCAGACAAATGAAAGTAGCGTAACAAGTGTTCCTAACTTCTCCACTTTAGTAATCTGATGTTACCAGTTGGTTGTCTGTTGGTGCTAAAAGGAGTGTGTTCTATAATTTTCTAACAGGTCTGTATACAACCGAGGCTACACAGTGAGATTGAGAACTATTCAGTGATACTTATATTGTTCTTCTGACATAGATATAATGCATATTAGCCAGGCCTATCTCTTGTGTGGGTAAAACTTCGAAAAACTGTACATAAAACATTATATTTAGGATTATATATCATAAATTGAGTGTTCAAGATCACCTCATTTTCTGATAAATGTGTGATTATTTACTGAGAAACGAGGACACAAATTACAGAACGACATTCGGCGGCTCTGGTAAATGCGTAGGTTTGCATGTTGAACTCACAGAGGCTTACAGGTAAAGAATACAAAAAACAGTCTGTAATTTCCCCTGTGCGATTGAGCATCTTCTAAACTTAACGCTGGAGTCTTGTGATGAGGTTCCTTGGACCTGCTTCGTTGCAAGAGAAATTCATATGAAGACTACAAGCCTTTTATTAAAACTTCTTAGAAAGACTCACTGACCGGTAACTGGCAAAGATTTAGTTGTGTATGCAACGTAATTTTAGCTTCATTACATGTGGACCTACAAAACCAAGAAATAGGGTAAATAAATAATAAAAATAAATGCAATCATCAGCTTCTCAACTTCAAATACTTTGATAATCATGCCCATGCCTAGAACATCGTTTACTAAAATTGACAAAAAATGAGGAAAATACTTCACACTACATCATTGCTATACCATTAGAGCAGTGGTTCCCAATCTGTGGCACGCGTACCACTAGTGGTACATGAAGGCCTTCCAGGTGGTACGCGAACACTTTCGGGGTCATGAACAATTTTTATTTTGTTATATTTTACTTCACAAAATGTTTACTGCCTAACATAGGGTAATCTGGCAACGATTTGTAGTTAGCAAATCATAGTTTATTTGCGTGTTCTACTTGTACAATTATGGAAATAAAGTGATATCTGATCGAATTTAGTTTCTCTGGAACCAGGTGGTACGCAGCGACTGTACGGGACCTCCAAGTGGTACTTGATCACAAAAAGTTTGGGAACCACTGCATTAGAGGGTTGTTGAGAACTAAACCGTCAATACACGGGAATTTTAACGACTTTTTACTATTGATCTCACATTTTGGAGACCAACGCGAAATTAAAATTATGTAAACATGATTTGTAACAGGTAACTACAACTGTCATACACACTTTAACTTCTCTACACTTTTTGCTTGTCCGCAAAACCTTCTCAAATCAGAGGCTAATTTACAAGGAAATGGTCTTTTTACCCAATCTATGTATCAAGTAATGCAGATCTACGAACTTCAATTTTATGCCACGAAGGAAAGCAAATTTTCCAAATGCTTTAGAGAAAAACCAAACGAATTGCTTTTAATATATTATAAAGTTAAAATATCAGGTTGAAAATTCTTTTAATAAAGACTAGCTGAACGACAATGAATAGTTGGCAGGCCATCTATACACACATCTCTACGTTGAGTAACTTGTGTTTCTAAAGTGCCATTTATATTTTCCTCCTGTATAAGTGACTCTCCCTATAGTAAAAATATAAGTGCACAGTGTATTCTAAATACCCTCTAAAATAAATGAAATATATTAATGGCATGTCCACTATAATTATAACGGTAAAGCGATAGAAGGTCATATATAATACAACTGCCTGCTTTTTCACTCTAGACCCTCCTATAACCGGGGCTTTTTGCCTGACAATAATGATTTATCTAGTTTATTCTAGTGACCCCAATGTTGTTCATTTCGATTTTGATTCACGCAATTACACCATAGTAGTCATCATTGTTATCGCTGTTCTTTGGACTCTGCTATACTTGAAAGCAAGTGCTACACCACACGCAACAATTTTCCCTAGAGTCTGAATGAAGCTAATATTCAGTGATTGAAAACAAATGAATGCGAGTAAGAGGAGGGAATAATGAAATTGAGAGGTGCACTGATCAGAATGAGGCCTGAAGTGAGAGTATGAAGATAGGAATTAAGATTGAGCGTGTCAAAGATATGGTACCATAGGGAACACATTGGTAATTTCCGAGGAAAAACCAGGACTACCTTACTAGGTCAGTATAAAAATAAAGGCTACAGCGCATTTGCTTTGGAAGCTATGTGGTGAATATTGACCTCACATAAGTCTTTTGATCAGCTGACTCCTGCGTGAGGCTCAAAACTTCTAAAGGTTGTGGTGACTCACCGAGAAACCTAAACTATTCCCGATTGAGAGAATGCCTGTTTCACTGGTTAGTCCATCTCTTCTTATCGTCAGTAGAGTCGTCACTATAAAACTGGTCATTACTCACATCAAACTGGGTAATTTTAACTACGTGCAGGTATAGTAAAGTGAGTTTTTATTTTGCTTTAAGGCAAGCAGTCAACGAACACGATCTATCCGATAAAGTGGGTTTTCTCATTTAGAATTCGTTCTTGTTCCCAGGTTTCAATCATGCCTAGTTCCATCCTAGAGCTCAACAATTTTATCGGTGGAGATTTTGTGGCATGGTCGGGGCCGTGGATAGCAAGTGAGAATCCTGCCACCGGCGTGCATGAGACGAACGTCCCGGACTCCGGCGCTCGGGAGGTCGATGCTGCCGTCGCCGCCGCAGTTCAGGCATTCCCATCGTGTGTAGCTACCAGTTACATTTTACTCTGCTTGACTTTAAAAAATGTGTTTCTAATAATTTCCCAAACTACCAAAGTTCATGAATCATATACTATTAATGTATGTATATATCGTATAAATCATAATAAGTGCAAAAAACATGTAATTTTTATTTAAAAAAATAGAATTATTAGAGACGGGAAAACAATTGTGCTGCACCATTTCTTAGGTACTTTTGCACAATATTCTTTCTTGATTATCTTCAAGGCTCTAATTTTCTTGGGGTGTCTGAAACGAATTTTATTCTTTAACGGCGGCCACAATTTCGTTGTTAACGCAAGTCTAGTTGTTAACTAGAGATGTCATTGCATCGTTCTGACGCACTGAACCGCTCGTAGCTTTCGCCAGTATACTTTGCATCACTACAGCGGTAGCCCCGAGGTTTCGTTTCTCAGCGGAAACGATCAAACTTTCTGCTAAATATCTTGTAACACTGAAAACACTGTTATATTAGTGATGTTGATAAGTGATGCCATAAGATGAAAAAGACAAGCATACCTTGAAGCACCCTAATTCACCTATGGATTGGTAGTTCAAACGTTTTGCAAACAAATTGTCAGCTAAAATTATCAATTAACAAAACTTATATGCATCGTCATGGCTAAAAGTATGTCTCTCTTAATTGAACTTTTTTATTTTTGTGCGTTGAATTTCAATACTTTATTATGAAAATAATTTATTTGTTTTTTATTCTTTCTCATGGATCCATTAACCCTAACCTGAATGAATCTGTAGTCCATAGTGTAAATTCTCTGCAGATCAACAGTTTGAAAACTCATTAGAACTCGATATTGAGGGTTTTCGAACACTAATTTGCTTCAATATGTGTCCACACGCACCTGCATCACTATAATGTGCCTGGTACCTACGTTGTAAATAAATGAGTACATAGAGACAATTCAATGCAGAAGAATTGGCTATAGAAGAGGTTAAAGTTTCAAAATAAAAATTCATCCTTTCCAAACTGGTGAAAAATTCTTATACATTCGATCATTAATTATATGATTTAAATTGTATTTCATTTTGAGAATCTATAAAGTACTAAGACAGCCAATTACGTTATGAAAATTAAATGAAAATTTACTAAATTGCTTCTATTCTTGATCGATGACTGCAGTGGTCAACTTCAAGGCACGACCCACGTACGCTTTGTAAGAAACCTCCGTAAAAATGAAGAAAAGCATGCTAAGAATATAACATCGTTATAATGTATCGGTCACTTCACGTAGGACTCATAGCGCTAGCACTTCATAGTACCGAAACTTCTTATTTATTTACTGACATTGGGTGGGGGTCTAAAACGTTATAAGGGTAATTATCCTTTACATAAATATCTCATCGTCTTATCCATACTAGGATAATTAATTTTGTTCGTTGTTGCGCACTTTTAATGCTACGAATACAGTAATTTTCTGTTCGATAAAGCACATTCCACACATATGCGTGTATGCATTTCATACAATTCTTACGCGTACGTTAGATGGCGGTCGCTGCCCTGCGAGGAGCGGGGACGCTACCTACTGCGAGTGGCAGACCTGCTGGAGGCGCAGCTGCAGGAGTTCGCCGAGGCAGAGTCACGGGACCAGGGCAAGCCCGTGTGGCTCGCTGCCAAGGTGGATATCCCGCGGGCAATCCTCAATTTCAGACATTTTGCCTCCACTATTCCGCATCTCATGGGCACGTGAGTAAACATCTCTTGTTTATGTATCAGTGTGATGAATGATTAGCATTGAGACATTGTTTTCTACGCTGATTTAGTGAAATTGTCTTTTTGAATATTTCAGCTCAGTATGTTTCAGCCTATTTTGTTGTGATACTGGGTTAGATTTAAATGAAAGGCATCTCCGAAGGCAAGTTTAACTAAAAGATTATGTGTACCACAAGGTTGACAAAATTTCCAAGGTAAAAGAGGTGGTGGGTCTATAATTTACGTGCATGAAAACGTGAAACTGGAAAACACAGCGATGAACAGAGAAAATAGAACTTTTACATTTCTATCAGCTCACAACAAAGAATGACTATCAAGCTTGCACTCGCTCATAGGAGCCCGATTAGTACTGCAAATGATGACAATGAACTATACCAGTGTTTCTCAAAGTTTTTCCAATCACCGCCCCCTTAGGACTCTATTTGATTTTCCACCGCCTCCTAATGATTATATTACTGCATATTATGCAGTAATATACGCTCCCATTCAAGGCATACCCTCCTACCGCCCCTTCCATTTCCTCAACACCCCCAGGGGGGCGGTACGGACCACTTTGCAAAACACTGAACTATACGATGTACTTGTCATTTTTTCATAAGCTGAATTTCTCGGTGGAGCCGACCACCTGAATACAAGCTTATTAATCTACTGAATAAAAATTTTCTACAAGAGTATACCACTGAGACTACGAAACCTGACACTATTAAAGACCTCTTCACCGCTACCCCTGACCTCAGAATAACGTGTATAGAAATTACGGACAAGATGGGAGATCACCACATGATTGACTTTGCGCTTCAGGTCCATGATTCTAGGACAAAACAAGAACTTAGTAAACAGGTTTACCAGGTTTGAAATATGTCATGTAATCAGTAAAGAATTGGCATTATGTTTACCACTTTACAAACCTAAATTGGTTTTCCGAAATAATTGAGAATCAGTATTTTACAGTGGGCTGTACACCACTGATATTCTCTCGCAATAAGTTATGTATGGTTATCGTCTGCCTCGTTATCTATAGAACATTTGGGTGCCGTTAGTGACATAAGGCTTAGAGAGGGTGTACCGCCAACAGTGTTGGTAGTTCGATGCTTCTTTGGCAATGATAAATTTTATATCAGAAGGCATTTGCGTGTGTGCAGCTCTAAGGTGCTAAACGCAAGCAACACAGTAAACTACACCACACGGGAAGGTGTCGGAGTAGCAGGTCTCATCTCGCCCTGGAACTTGCCGCTATACCTGCTCACCTTCAAAGTGGCGCCGGCGCTCATGTGTGGCTGCACCGTCGTTGCCAAGCCTTCTGAGCTCACCTCCGTCACCGCTTTCAAGCTCTGCAAACTCTTCCAGGAAGCTGGTCGGTTAATTTTACATTTACTCTCTTGAACAAGTGAATTCTTTAAGCTTTAATATTTTAAGTATTAGTAAGCAATAATGATTGAAAAATACATGGGGATAGCAAGAGTGGTGGAGGCTTTCACGAACAATGAATGGATGTATGCATGTTTCAGCAGGATAACTGGTATGGAGAAAGGTATCTACTCATTTCTAAAATTTCTCCTAGAAATTAATTCTGAGGATATCAAAAAAACTGAAGGACGAGATGGGCTGTATGAAGCGAACTTTTAACTCGTTAGATCATTGAAGAACTCTTGGAATTTCTAGGGAAGATAGTACGAAACATTATTATGCATGAATATCAGCTTGACTATCAGCACATGTATACTTTTGTACGATGGCCATAGAATGTTGTTTAGAAACTTGATGTAAGTTTCTTCTGTCAGTTTTACTCCTTCTTACAATTTATAGACTGAACCTGATCAGAACCAATGATAGTTACTAAAAAATGTCGCTGCTGCCGTGTTCTTGATGCTCAAAATTGTATTACTCTTTGGAAACTCGCTCAAGTCATCAAGGGTTCTCAGTATTCGTCACTCAAAAGCTCAAATTGAAGATCAATTTTCGTACTCTCTCATGCTTGTTTATCCCTCATTGCATTTTGCTTATGACTACTCAGAGGAAACAGGGTTAAAAATCTGTTTCCTCCTGGTTAACAGATTAAACACTATTAGTTTATTCAAAGTTTTCAAAACCACTGTTTTTTGCCTTTATCCGATTCTGCTTCAACTTAATAGATTTTGTAACGTGAGTCGCGATGATACGTTTGATCTCTCAGTGAACTAAGTGATTTCTTACAAATGAATAACCTCATTTATGAATGTTAAGATTAGTATCTCTCAGACAGTTGCTTTGCGCTTATGTTTCACTAAAACAAAATACTGATGGTTTGCTAC
Organism: Trinorchestia longiramus; assembly: GCA_006783055.1. Lineage (NCBI taxonomy): Eukaryota > Metazoa > Arthropoda > Malacostraca > Amphipoda > Talitridae > Trinorchestia > Trinorchestia longiramus. The sequence continues at coordinate 288,589 of VCRD01000017.1, forward strand.
TACATACATGCATAGTGTATTAGCAAACCAAAATGACATGTATAGCAAAGACGAAATTTACAGTGCTTATGGCTAACAGGTTTCTTAATCATATATAATTTCAGTAACTACCGTAGAAGTTGTCGAGAAAAATAAGATTAAAATATCATTTTACAGAATAATGTAGAACCTTCTGCATATTAGATTACTCCTTTGATTTGAATTCGTACTTTCAAAGGAAAATTATGTTACATGGAGTGAAAACTTAAACAAACGTTCTTGGCTGAGCACAGGAAAAACTTGAAAAAATGGTTCATACATGTACCAAAAAAAATTATAAATCATAACATAATGATTTGGTAAAACTAGATTGCAGGCAATGATGTTCTGAGGTTTATGGAAAATAACTTGTATATTGCAGAGCTCTCGTCTGGTAGTGAAGACGTTATTTTAGTAAACACGATATTAGCATTACCTTACATATGATGTTGGTTCATTTCAGTCGTTAAAAAATAGTGTTTACTTCGTAATCATTCATCCACATTGATTAGACGTACAGGTGCGTAGAGGTTTTTACATCAATGAAACAGCTGTAGTTCATGAAAAAAATGGTATAATTGTTTCAATTTTCGTTGCTGTTAAAGAACGATTAAAATTATTGATAATTCAAATTATGAAGTAGATTCTTTAATATTCCTTACGAAAACAAAAGTTAAGCTTTTTACGAAATAACGAGTTCAACAAATACACCTTCATAAGCAGAGAAAACAATTTTTTTAAATTTTGCATGCTCCTCCACCCTCAGCTGCATAGCATGTTTCTGAGGCCTCAGTGTCAACGCATGTATGTTACTTTCGATGGTGTTCCATGTCTTTCGAACGCTAGCTATCGAGCATTGCTTCTAGTTTTGGACACACTTGCTGAATTGTTGAGCGGTTGTACATATATTTTTCCCATGTGGTCTGTTTTTACTTCCATATGAGCAAATTGAAGGTACATAATTTTAGTATTTGTGATGAGCAGGGGTGCCAGCGGGGGTGCTAAACATGGTATTTGGCACGGGGGTGAAGGCGGGGACGGCACTTACACAGCACCCCGACGTGCCTCTCATCTCCTTCACGGGCTCTACAGTCACAGGGTCCACAATCGCATCCCTCACGGCCCCACTCTTTAAAAAACTATCCCTCGAAGTGAGGCTTGTGTGCATTTTAGGCTATACTGAGCTCACCTGTTGTGTTGCTGGGTGATGTGCAGTACATATAGTTCTGAGCTTACCAACATTCGAGCACTCATTACTTCAAAGAATAAATAGTACTGATAGATCTAAAAATATTACACAAGTTCTTTTGTGCCATTGGTCGTTTTTGAGTATAATGAAATGTTATAAGGACTCAGCACGCGAGAGATTCAATTAGGATATGTTTTGGTGTCCCTAACACGTGCGTTAACGTTTACTTGTAACAAAAAATAATGAATATTCAAGTATTTTCTCCCTGTTCAGATAAATAACCGTTTTGAATCGGAGTATACTGTATAACAAAGAAATGGTTTGCTAGTGCTCATATGTGAGAGGGCTTATCATTACAAGGAGTGTCAGGACCCGAAAATCCTCCACGATCTCTGCATTTGTACATAAGCTTTAGTTAGCGACGTAATATCGAGGTTGACACAATCGGTAGTGCATGCTCTCTTAAGATCCATATCACAGACGAGTAATATGTATGTCTCCTTTATTCGCACCTGATGAAAATATTCTTCTTTGAATGCGTACAAGAATTATATTTGCTTCAATGAATTGTAATAGTTACCTTGCCATTTATATCTCAATTGTTTCATGGTTATTTTGCTTCACCTAACTAAGGCATGTCTTTTTGCATCGCTGTTGTGCGTTAGTGCTAGCCGAGGCACTGAAGCGGATAAATAAGCGCTCCCTTGTCCGTAGATGGGCGGTAAGAACGCCGCGTTGGTGTTCAGCGACTGTGATCTCGAACTAACGGTGGCCACCCTCATTAGAAGCTGCTTCATCAACCAAGGGCAAGTGTGTCTCTGTACCTCCAGGATCTACGTCCACTCTCGCATCTACGACCAGTTCATCGAGAAGTTCGTAGCCGCTGCAAGGTGCGCACTTCTAAACTTTGATTTGTAGTTCAGGTCCAAAACATAATTAAGCAAATCACACATGGACATCGAAATTCGATGAGCTATCAATTGGTGTGCTTCACATTAAAGAATAAGCGTTAGTCGAGAGCGGATATTACGTGTTGTTGTTGTTGTCTACTGATCTTCGACTTGATGTATTATTCTGTCTCTTGATTTCAGAAAATTGAAGGTCGGAAGTCCTGACGATCCATCAGTATTCTTGGGTGCTTTGAACTCTGCTCAACATCTGGCGAAGGTGCGGGCGTGCGTGGCCCAAGCGGTGCTGGACGGCGGGGTGGTGTTGTGTGGGGAGACCAAAGACCAACTCCAGCTGCCACCCAGAAACGACAGCGTAGGTCCTGCTCTTTTGGTTCTTGGGAGGATGGGGGGGGGGTGAGTTATAGTATGTGTCCAATATTGCTTCTCTCGTATATGTTCATTTACAAAGGAAAACGGACAGTGACGCACTCACGTGTAGTAAGTTAGAAACAACTCACTCTCGAGAATAAATTATTAAGATTGTATCCAAGAAAAGTCATGAATTTATTCCACCTTAGCAGCTCTGAGCTACGTTCTTTGCCCTCTATTGATTTTTAACGCTGATTGTAAGCTAGTTGATACGTTTTGTGTATTGAACTTCACACTAAGCGTAGTGTTACTATTCGATACCAAGCCTTCGAAAGTAAATAGCGTGCGTTGTGTCTAGGGTTTCTTCATGGCTCCAACCGTTATCACGGACCTGCCTGAGGAGAGTGCTGCCATGAAAGAAGAAATTTTTGGCCCGGTGACTTGCATCCAGCGCTTCAACAGCGAGGACGAGGCTGTACGGGCTGCTAACAGTGTGCGCTATGGCCTGTGTGCTGCAGTGTTCACTCGTGACCTCGGCACTGCACACCGCACTGCACATCAACTCAAGGTACTGCAACTGCTCCATCCTGCAATTGGTAGGCAGGGGTTCTTCGTCAGCCAGGGGGAGGTGGGTGAGAGATTTACTTTTTCCTTAAGGTCATAGGCAGAGGATCTGCATCATCCATGAAGAGGAAGATGATGACGTGTTTTGTCTTTAGGTGAGAGACCGAGAATTGACATCAGCCGATATGAATAACATATAACATTTAACCGAGCGTCATTATGTGCCTCTTCATAGAGGTTTTAGGCAAGGGATCACCACCTTCAAGGATGAGCAGGCAATGGCATGTCTTATCTTGAAGATGACAGATAGAGGATCTTCATCATCCAAGACAATACTCGTACGTTGAATTCATAACCTGAGGATCAACATCACTCAGTATGTAGCATAGAGTTGTTTTTGTTTATTTTTTCATACGTTTAAAGGGTACCGAGGTTTTAACATCTTCGTTTTGAGGTAAAATAGCTGTGCCAGAATTATTAAAACAATCAAAGTTATTCGAACAGCTCTGTCCAATTCAAATATATGTATATCTAACAACTATATTTTGAATTCACAATTTACAAAACCTCAGTTTACCTTAAAGCTGTGTGCGAATGCAATTTATTACTAAAGATCTAGTTTTGTTTAGATCTTAGTATTCGCAGGCTGCAGTGTGCTGGCAGTATGTATGCTCCGACATTGAACAAATATTGATGTTGTCCCAGGTGGGCACTGTGTGGACCAACTGTTGGCTGGTGCGAGACCTTGACCTACCATTTGGAGGAACCAAACAGAGCGGCCTCGGACGAGAGGGAACCCACGAAAGTTGGGACTTCTATACCGAGCAAAAAACGATCTGCCTTCAAATAGCATGAGTCAGATTTTCTCTAAAAGCATAGTAAATGATTAGAATTTTACAAACGCTGGTGACAGTAGGTATTTTATCTCTGTAGCTTAATGATATAAAGTTGATAAGTCAACCATTTGACTAAATTGGATAGAATTGAGTCCAATGCACATCTGACTCAACTGGTATCGTAAAATTTACATCTGTTTATGAGAAAGAATGAAGTAATGAAAGTAGTATCTGTTCTGCACTCAAACTCTGAAACACAAGCTTGTATTCTAATATCAAAAGTCTTTCACTGTTTTCTCTTGTTCATTAGTATGAGTGGAGGAGAAGAGGAGAAGCGTGTTTAAAATTGATTAGAAATAGAATATACAACGATGGATTTTTCTTGAACTGCCTTATTGTTAATCATTTCTGGGATAGATATACTTGTAATATGATTAATAATACAATAGTATAGCCTATGTTTGTACCAATATAATTGGGATACTAAAGTTTGAGAATAAATTCAATATAAAATTGAAAGTAACGATTAACCGTAAAAATCCACAAGAAACTTGTACAACATCATTGCAATAATGTTGAAGAGAAAAGGTTTTCTAACTACAAATCCATCATCACTGTTTTCAGAGTGAACACTAACCTATTCAGGTAAATTCAATTTTATTTTGCGAACTGTGAAAAAACTTAGCAGGTCCACTTTAATAAGACCATAAATATAAAAGGAAACTTAAAATAAACCTAGACTTAATACAAAACGAGACCTATTCTGCCTGATTATCGGTGTACGAGATACACGTCCTGCCTTTTGTAACGCAGGATACTCGGAGTACAACTAGACCTTCATCAAGCTCATTGAAACACTTGCACAAGCTTTCACTTCAAGTTGTAGCTCAGAAGACGGGAGCAGCCGCTGGAAGCGTCATTACTAATCTTAATAAGTAAGGAATAAAAAATAAAGATCCAATATATATGTTATATGAGTTAAATTGAAATAAAGTATATTTCTTTCTTTCTTTGATGACCTGCGATTTCTTAGTGGACAGGTGAAATGAAGATTTTGTGTATCTCAAGCTCGTTATCTGAAATGACCTTTTTACACGTTTTAGATATACGACTAATAGATGTAATGAATGAATTATCAAGTCTAAGTGAGTTGTACTCCAACCAACAATGCTGTTTTAAGTCAAAAAATTCACACAAATAATGCTAGAACAACATAATTAGACAATCGAAAGATATTATAACTTTTTTCTCAAAATACGAATACTCTTTGAAAACATACAGTGCATTCAAAGTGCAAAACATTCTGCATATTCTGTACATTACTGTGTCCTTTAAGTTGGCTCGTCATATGTTGAAAATTATCGGTGGAGTTAAAGGTACGGTGGTCCGCTGGATCATCCGTGTACATTCTACATAAGGTCGGACGAGCGGAAAGCCGGAAACTTGTCAGAGCTCAGAGGGCCAGGGGAGTGAGCAGTCCTATCATGATCTTCAGATCTTTCAAGATGTTTATTTGTTTATCATGATGATGTATCATTTATTATCCTGATTAGGTTATTCTATAGTGGGATTATTGTCCTGATTAGGTTATTTGATGGTAGGATTATTGTCCTGATCTTGTTATTTGATTTGTGATCACTATCTTGATAAGGTGTTCTGGGTAAGAATGACCCTGACGTGACGTAAAAACAAACAGAACGATGTATTACCAATAAAATTGATGTATGTTTTTAAAGTATTTATTTTTTAAACCTGAAGTTGTAGGTATGAATAGGTCTATAACAGCTAAAAGTGTAAGAAAAAAGCAAAAGTAAAAAAGGAAAGATTTTAAAAACGAGTATTATGGATTGTTTGTGTAAATTATAAATAAAGAAAATCAGAATATTGGAAATCATTTATTTGTCCAAATTCTAAAGTTTAGAATACATATGTACTTGGATAAAGTAAATAACCTCACAATATGTCATCACAAACACAACATAAGGTTCAACAAGAACATCATAAATCAGCTAAATCCTATTATTAATCCCAATTTTCTAATCATAACCTTGACTGTCCTAATATGAAGATGCTTCCTAATATTTATTATGTTGATACTGTGTTGTTTCAGAAAATTTCATTGATTTATGTCTAAATTGTGTGAGAAAAGTCATCAGAATTAAATTTGCATTTGGCTGAACATTCTCAATTCTGTGATATTTAATATCTTTACTTAAACTTTTTTTGTGTTGCCAGGTGCTGAAGTATGGTGTCATAAAAACCTAGTCATTGAGATGGCCTCGCTTAATCTACGTGTTTATCAAAAGCTTGACTCCAGTGTAGAATTTTCAGTACTTTTAGAAAATAAAAGGTTGAAAACAAGTTTACTTTTTCAAGCTGGTACTGTTGCAGAGCTTGGTAAGTGTGAGTCTTTATTTTTTTAGTTTTGAGTCTGTAATTTAAATTAGAATTTATTTACTGTTTCCAGATAAACTGTAAAATTGTACACCTAATTGAGCTTTATTTAGGATCATTACCAAATTTTTTAATGTGACTACCTACTAAGCATGTGGGGCTGTTCATGACAAGCTGGATCTTCCAGTGATGTCCTCACTTGGCTGGTCCATTTGTATTAAATGACTCAGGGTGTCCCTAGAGGAATTGCTTTAGATGACCCTGGTTACAGGAGAAATGTTCTAGGATGCCATCCTGTTGTATGCCTGTGTATTAGAGGGAATTAAAGGCTGTTACAAAGGCCCCAGCCAAACACTGGCCCTCAAATCTAAGTCTAAGGAAAATCCTCTTGCAGAACTTTTTTATAACTATTTAAATACTGATTTCCTGAGTGACAGTAAATTTCTGTATTTTTCTAATATTTTGGTATTTGCTAAGAGATTATTTGGTTTTTGTATCATTGTCATCCTTGCTTGCATTCCATCATTATATGGAAGCAGAATTAATGTTTTTCAAACTTGTATTATATGTAAATAAAAGCCTATGCAGTTGCTTCTGGCTTTATGAACAATTTGTTTTGAATGAGTGTTTGTACTATCATTTGTTAGTAAAATTCAACTTGGTTGACTTTTTAGTAAGCTTATTATTGTAAGGATGTTTGAGAGATAAAAGCCATAAATACATCAAATGAACATTACCAAATATTAAAACTAATTGAAATTAACAATGAAGTTTTATACAGTATACTGAATAATAAAAAGAGATTGAGAACATAATGAAATTTAAATAATGTTTTCACTACTTTCAAGTGTTTTTATTATAACAACTTAGGTTTAAAATGAAATGGGTTATTGCTTTTCTATACCATCACCATCAGCACTTAATTCATGTATCATACAATATTAAGTAATGTATGCTGTACTGTAGATGCATAATGACATGGGCAATGTGAAGAATACTGTCTTCACTGCATTGTACTGCAGTGCACATCATGTGGACTCATCCTCTACACTCAACTTTTTCTTTGTTTATTAATAACTATGAACAAAGTTCATTTTGAGGACAGGTTTGTTCACATTGACAAACATTGCTGTAATTGTTAAACCCACATTACTATTCTTTAATTGCAAAAGGCTGAAAAACTGATAACTCAAATTTTAATATTGTGTGAGTATTTCAAACAGTTTTTTTAACAATGTTTATCCTGTATGTATCAATATTTTATTTTGATCTAATAAATGTTATTCATTATGTATGCTACACAGTGACTGTTACATGGGATCCCATGTGAAATATTTGTCATCACTTCTGTTATAGTATAAGAGTTGAAATATTGTTCTGGCATTGTGTACTGGAAGAGTTTGGACCCTGACTATATCTCTGTTCTTATGTTGCTCTTGTTTTTGAAGCAAAATGCTAGATTTGAATACAAAGCAAAATGTTAGACTTGAATACACCTTTATTATGCTCTAGTGTGGCTGCAATAGCAGTATTTTATCTAAATATTTGTTTTACTTCATTGAAAATTAATGTCTCTTATACTTGACTCATATTTTCAGGCCATGGTGAAACAGATGCCATCAGAAGTGACCACTTCAGCCGTCTCTCTGACACCTATGGCTGTTTGGGTGTCCTGCAGAGGTGCCCAAGTAAGAAACCTGCAATAGCACAAGAATGCTGAGTTGTATCTACTGGTAGAGGAAAAATTCTCAAATGTTTAGTATTGAAACACATCCAATTTATTAGTTTCCTGGAATGAAGTCAATACAAAATGTGTTGTTTTTAGTAACTTCATTTTAGAAGTTTTAGTTGAAATGTTGTATGTTTAGAAGAGAAGAATAAAAGTCAAACACTGATGTAGTGATTTTATATTCTGTATTAATTTTGTTATAGAAAGCTTCTATTTTAAACATTTGAAGTATCTTTTGCTTATGTGCTTCTGCCTTTCCCATTTTCTCATGCATCTGCTTCAAGAAATGTCATGGTCTGGTGAGTATTTTTTATTATAAGGGATTAGCAGCAGGGATCAATAACTGAATAAATTTGATGGCCAGAGACTACATTATGTTGCTGAAGCAACAATGGAGGGCACAGGCTAAGTACAGCAACAGAGACTGTTCGATCATTGCCCCTGTGAGTGTTGAGTTTCCAGTATGTTGTTCAGCTGTTGGTGGGTTCTTTGTTAATGACCTCTACCTATACTTGTACTTCAGTTTTTAATGAATCATTTTTAGCATACATGAAAAATGAATTGTAATGCTACTTTATGCTTATTGTATTTGTACAGCCACTTTTTGACAAGTTAATTTTCATGTGTATGTATGAATGAATATTTTGTAGTTATTTTTGATTTAATTTGGATTGGAAATTTTATATTAATTTTAAAAATTTGCATATACTTATAATTTGAATTACCTTGCATTTTCACATAAGTATTGAGGTAGAGCTGCCATTGCCTTTGATGAGCTATAAGAGCACCAATGAGATGCCAAGTATTTTTTTTTTGAAAGAATGTGTAGGAGTGACATCTATGCAAGCCACATCTGACAACGTATCTCTTGTGTTGGAGGTGCAGTAGACTTGAAGTGACTTGTGTTGATATTTACTGCATTGTTTCAGTATTAGTTAATATGTGCCAATACTCAAACCCAAGCTTCTATTTCTACAGACATTACTGTCACTGACAGCTAATAAACAATAGACCAGTAGGTTTTTTGAGGAGGTATATAATTTTCCATATGTAGTATGCTAATTGCTTGAGCTCTTCAGTTGTAATTCAAGGGTTCAAATTTCACACATTTTTTGCATATATTGCCACTGCTCAGATAAGCTTGTTTATACTCTATGGTTGGAGGTATAGAAGAGCTATGGTAGGCTAGAATGGGAGCTCCTTACATCGTTGAAACACTCAGAGTAATATGATCATTGGACTCTTGTACAGTACCTTAGATTGAACCCTTTACTTTTGTGTATTTTTAAAGCAAGGAACTGAGTTTTTCTCTAGCTACAGTATAATGTTATTTATCTTGAGTTTTTTTATTTCTGTCCGAATGGGTTTTGTAACTTTCTCTGTACTACCTACTATTTAGGAACCTTCTTCTATCTCATATTGTTGAATGGAAAAATTACATGCATTGAGGGATTACTATCATAGTCCAAACTTACTATGTTCTGTTGTACACTTGCATTAATGTTTCTTTGGGGGAATTGTAAGAAATGCCAGACTCTAAATTTCTCACATCTGAATTGTTACTTCATTTGTTCACAGGTGAGAACACAGAGTATCACCTGGTGGTGGTCACTCGCTGTGTCAAGGTGTGTGTGATGCTAAACTCTAGCATCTACAAAATCCAAGAGGTTGATCTTATCTCTCTGCAGCATCCACGGCCTCCTGGCTACAAGGGTCAGGTTAGTAACACGGGCCTCTCATTAGGCAGCTCTATTTATAATGCATGATGTAGTTTTAGCCTATAGCCAGAAATACATATTTCTACACTAAACAGTTTCCGTGGTAAATTTACGATTTAGATTTTACTAATTTTAAATTATTATAAAGAAGAATGCATTAAAGACTTATGACGAATTATTGTTTTAAATGAATACTTTTCTTCAATATATAGAGAACTTCCATTCTGTAACATCTACCTATTACATGGCCTAGATAGTACCCGTTGAAATTATTTGGTTTAAAAGTGATAAAATTAAGGATTTATGAAATCTAAAACATTTTTTTAGTTTTACCTGTGGTACTATCAGAATCTAAATATTTTTCATGAATGTATACAGAACTTCTATTTTGTATCTTATCTACCGATAAGATGGCCGTATAGGAGAAGAAAGCTAATAATGAAAAAAATTAAGTATTTTATAGTGATCTGGCGCCTTAGGTATCCACAATACAGTGCTGATAATACATGCATACCTGTTTTGATTTTAGTTCAATAATTTTTCTTCAGTAATAAATAGGAAGTAATGGGACGTATACTCACAGAGAGATGGAGAAAGAGTGATGCAGATGCACTGTCTATCATATATGTAGATATATAATAGTTTATATCCATCTCTGTATCTGTGTGTGTTCTTCCCATTATTTCGTATCTTATCACTCCCGTCCTATAACACGTGAAACGAAAGTTGTGAAAGACGTGACTTAGTAGAACAATGTTTTTAAAAATCGATTTTAGAATGTTGGCTGTAAATAGAAAGTTGTCAATCTTTTTCTTGATTGAAATTTTCTAAAACTTTACTGACAAAGACACAAAAAATGTTATCACTGATGTGCTAGTGTGATAAAATACATTATTGTAGGATGAAGAGAACTGGGTGAAAGAGATAAAGAAGGTGCTTGGCAACGAGAGCTTCTACTTCAGCGTCAGTGGGGCGGCTGATGAGAAGCATTTGGACCTGACACTTTGTTCTCAGCGCAGAGTCAAGACTGACGTCAGTGACAACAGATTCTTCTGGTGAGCCGTGCTATTTGTTCTTGGCCTTGCGTTTTCTGTTGTCCCTCTAGTTGTGCTGCTGGTCGTATCGTGTACAGCTTGTTTTTGTCGTGTGCTGTGGTCATCTGCTGAGTTCTAACGCTTTATATTCCTTAATTCAATTAGAATACTTCTTTTGTATTCCATGACAGTTGTGAAACCCAAGGGTAGAGGTTAGGATCATTTTGTTTGCGTTGTATTTATTCATTGGACTTTCTCAAATATCGCAAGAATTGGTTAGGTTAGTAGGTTAGTTTGAGAGCTAAAAAAGCTACCATGAGAGTAGGTTTTTGTTTTCATTCAGGTCATGCGTAGATGTCGTGCTAGTGAAAGACATAGCCGTGAGATAAGTACAACATTTGAAAACGATAATTGGATATACTTGCGTCGAGGAAAAGTAATTAGAACGTGTTAATTTGAATAAATATTTATTTGTTGCAGAGTTTGTTTTGCTGCGGCTTAGCTTTATGAACAGTTTTAATACGATTTGGAATTGATTTATACAGGTTTTTGACTCAAATGATAAGAATCTCGAATCTTGATGTATAGATAAGAATAATTTCTTCTGCAAAATATGCTTCAGCTCTTCCAAAGACCTCGGTGAAAAGTAGTGACTTCAAACTTATCGCCCAAAATAAACTTGTGGCGATCGTGGGGTGAAGTTCATGCGTTGTAGCTTACTACTATGCCCTTTATATTAATTGCAAACCATATTAGCCGTGCTGTTTGAACAATATCTGGACTATGAGATGAATTTGAGCAAACAACAATATTACCTTACATCGAAAACATAACGTCATTTTTTATTTCTTATTGCGTCAATGTCTGTCAAAGTTTGGGGTGTGCACGCAGGAACCGGATGCTGTTTTTGCACCTGAAGCGCTTCAATGTAAACTGCGAGGCGTGGCTGCTGAAGGTGATCTGTGGCAGCGTCGAGTTCAGTTCCGTCTACATGGGCAACCACTCGCCCAAGCTCTACGTCATCTCGCGCCTTAGCTGCGAGCGTGCTGGCACCAGGTTATTGTGCTTTCTTTTATTTATGAAGCTCTGTTGTTGTTAGATGACCTTCCATAGTGTGTGTAGACGCAAGTGTCAAATGCTCATGTGACGTAATATACTTTATTTATAATCGTTTATTAAAGATATGTGCAAAGTGGGACCTTGAATTTTGCCCTAGTTATTTTTTCTGACGATTTCAATTATTCTTGCTTGAAGATATGTATGATGTGTAGAATTTACTGTTAAAGCTGTAACTCTAGCATTGAAGGGCCGTGTTGGCTTCGTCCGGGTCTTGAATAAAGCATATTTTCATTTTTTAGACTTTGTAATATCAGCTTATGCTAAATACATATTTCATTTGTGTTCATTCGCGATGACTTTACTGAAATCCCGCAACCTCACGTCTTAAACTCACAAGAAATACTGACAGACTGCATACTCACAGTAACAGAGGTAGAAAAACAGCTCATCCTTCTAAACCCATATAAATCAACCGAATAGAATATGGCAACAGGAACGGCCGTTTGGTTCGTTTTAGGGCTGCTACCCACGTTCCATGCTGTCTAGCGTAAAGGCATCAATTACGCTTTGAAAGCTCAAAGAAACACCTGAAGTAATTAGCGAACCTCTAACAAACGTCTTTAATCGATTGCTCAAAACGGACTGTTCCGTAGGATTGGAATCAGGCAAATGCCACTCCTATTATCAAAAATGGGAACAAACAAGTACCAAATTTCTAACAAAAGTAATACATTTGTTACAAGTAAAACAGTAGGATTACGCAAAGTCTATACATTAAAATATTGCCAAGCCCAAAACCCGATTACCGACACTTAGCGTGGAGTCTGAAAAACGTAGCTGCCTGACAAACCAACTTTTTTTAAGAGAAGTCGACAGCGTATACGAATACAAAGCAATTACACTCGGTCGATACAAAACTGGCTCACTAGTCTAGCACATTCTTTTTGCCCGCTTTGTTACAGATAAAGTACACTGTTACTAAAACTTGCTATCCACTCGTTTTGATTGAAATAGATATTACTTACTGTATTCTTCCATACGTTTGGACAGGTTTATGATGAGGGGAGTGGACGACTACGGCCACGTAGCTAACTTCGTGGAGACGGAGCAGCTGGTGCACGTGGAGACGCTTGATGGGACCATCCTGTCGTACGTGCAGACTCGGGGCACTGTCCCTCTCTTTTGGGAGCAGCCAGGCCTGAACGTGAGTTGCAAACGATGATGTCCTTCGCTTATTAATTTAAAAATTGTAGGTAACGAGTGAGACAGTTTGTGAGTAACGTGGTGTGTGACCTGTGTTGTCCAGTAGCCTGTGTTGTCCAGTAGCCTGTGTTGTAACTACAACACAGAGGGCAACTGGCAAGACAGATGAGTTGCACCAGTGTGCTGTGCGTTCTAGCTATCGTAAAGTTTCCTTTGCATGCCGCGTTATGTAAGTCCGAGGTCAAGTGATGTGTTACAAAAACAGTGTGAGCTACGGAAACGTTTCTGTAACTTTTGAATGTTACACGATGTATCTTCAACAAGTGTTACAAATATTTTAAAACAGTGTTACTAAATAAACTCTGAACTTTACCAACGTATTTTGATGCATGTGTGAAAATTCAAAACACAGATAACACTTGTTAGGAAGAAACGAAGAAATTGAGCATTTTTGGTGTTTGTAAAAACCCTTTCCAAAACTGTCAACGAAACGAGCGCTTTACTTTATTACGTTTATGTACATGGAGAACTACATGAAACATTAGCGAGATCAATCTGGAAAAAAGAGCTTACTTTGAAACGTGGACAATATTTGCTGCATAGTTGCCGTGAGTATTCTCTAGAAAATATTCTCCACGTGACGTAATGTGAGGTTAGGTGTTCGGCGATGCACTGCCTTGACAACGTATGTTAGTTTGAATGTTATTGGGAAGGTATTTCTTGCGTGATCTTAATATACTGTAAAGACTCTCTGATAATTCTCAGGAATATGGTGATTTAGAGAAATATGAGTAGCATCACAGTGTGAGGGTCAAACTAAAGCCATGACTGCACTGGGCAGGTTGGATCGCACAAGGTGAAGATGTCACGGGAACCACTGATCAGCAGCAAGGCGTTCACTGAGCACATGCGCTTCTTGAGGCAGAAGTACGGGTCACTGGTGGTGCTTAACGTTCTCGGCACTGGCATCACTGGCAAGAGCCATGGCGAGGCTGCTCTCTCTCATCTCTTCCAGGTATGTATTTTCTAAAACAGATGACGCGTTGGGATTCTTCTCGCTTGCGTTAGATGGCATGTTGCTTGCGCAATAAATCCTTAATGGTAATTGTCCGAAGTTGTAGAAAAGTCTTTCTTTAATGCGTTCTTATTTTTACGTTGTTAGTCTGATACTGATTAACTAACTTACAAAAAAGTTACTCCTCAATTTTGGCAATTTACTTCTACCCCAGAATAATACTTCGGCTTCTATGCTGCTAAATCACAGGATCGTATGCGGCTAATAAATTGTTTTACGAGTATTCCACTGAATTACTACGTTGTTTGATAACATTGTCGTACTTCACACTGAAATGAACTACTACATAGTAATCATTTTATTTAGGAGTTCTTGTGCTTCCAAGGTGCTTGAGTGTACAGAACTGTAGCAACAGTGTCATTAAGGTCTTGTATCTGTGCTGTATTAGATGTGCTATCTTGATGCGCTATGCATTGAACACAAGATAAGCAACTCACAGACTCGCCACTTTTAATTCCGTCCTACCCTGAACCCAGAAGCTCATCACGAGTATTTTTATATTTGTCAGCGAATTTCAGCTGCGTATTTGTTTCGATATTTCGATACTTTAGTAAAGGCGTTTTTCTTGGCGATTAGGAGTGTGAGCGTACACTAGAAGTTCTACTAAATTCTTGCTCACTTCAATTTTTTTTTCAGAATGTTTTGAACTTCACACTGTGTCATATGAATTTTTCTGTACTTTGTGAGCCATCCATTTTATACTTTGAAGTAAAAGTATCACGTTTTGTTTATTGCTAACCTCTACGTAGCCACAAATAGTGTTAGAATTTCGTAACGTAGTGGCGATGCTTGTGTGTTGCAGATGCAGCACCAGATTTGTCCGTGGAGCAGCGACTGTCCCCACATCGTGTTCGACTTCCATCAGGAGTGTCGTGGTGGCAACACTGAAAATCTCAGCAAGAGACTCCAGCCTCAAATTCAACAGCATATCAACGACTTCAATCTCTTCTTCTATAAGAATGGGAGGGTTATTGAGGTAGATCTCGTGCTCACGGTTTCTAGCTATTTTTATTTTAAAAATATAACAATCTCGTCCAGTATTGAAGATTAAATATATATAGGATTTAGTTTTCCTGTTTTTATGCGCCTTTTCTGAGTTTAAACTCGTAAATATTTGTTAAACATTATTGATGACGTTGATAGAATCAAAGTCATACTTCATGATTGTCAACATTTCATTAATTTAGTCTGCTAAATTTTAGATTTAAGAACAGTTGTACTATAAGAGCTAGGTTTGAATAAACCAGTAATAATAGTAATACGAGTAGATCTTTTTGTGAATTACGTTTTGGATGTTGTAAGTGCGCCGAATTTCTATGTTGAGTACATTTTGTGTTGTGTCCTCGCGTAAGACTTGTGAATGTGTTCGCGCCTGTTGCATAAAATTTCAAGCTTGCATGATCCCATTTCCCATTTGTGAGGACAAAAATACTCCCGATGATTAGGGCTGTAGAAGTCTTTTCTTAACTATACGCTTGCAGCTAAATGTAGCGACAAGTGCCGGTAATCACTTTGTACTTTTCGAAGCCTGTAACCTAACCACTTTGCATGCGTGTGTATGTTTGCAGGAGCAGCGTGGCACGATGCGCACCAACTGCTTGGACTGCCTGGACCGCACCAACCGCATCCAGAGCTTCCTAGGGCTGGAACGTCTGGACGCCATGCTGCAGCTTCTGGGCGAGGCAGCCTCCAGCGGCGTAATTAGGCATAGGCTGCGCTCCAAGTTTGAAGACATGTGGAAGGATAATGGCAACAAAATCAGTCAGATCTATGCAGGGACCGGGGCTCTACAAGGGTCTAAGGTAAGGGCATTTAGAAGGGTAACAACACCAGCTGGATATCTACTGGTACCAGGGTCCTACTAAGGTCCAAGGTGAAAACGTGAGGAAAGATAGTGAGTAGTATCCACGGGGATCCGACAGGATCTTTTTGTGGCTTAAGCTTAAATGTTTTAATTATCAGTTCCATGGAAGTTTGCTGATTACAAGAAGTATATTGAACCTATGTACTGATGAAGAATATGACAGTGCAGCGTCTGTTAAAAAATTGTGGGAGAAACATTGAGTGATATGAGCACCATTACTACATTTAGCTTTCTCGCTAGATGAGTGTTGGGGTGGTGTCAGGGAGTCAGCTAGCGCATTGTGAAGGAAGTAAATCAAGGAACGCTGTCGGGTACACAGACAACGGTTGCATACAATTACTTCCATGTAAATTGAATTCACCTTATTTCAATATATCACATAGTACAATATCAATATTCAGTACATGGGATCGGGTTTTAAATTCTCAACGTTAACTTCTTCAGGTTAATGATGATGATCCCAGCTTCAATTTTTCGTAAAATGAAAAGTATTTCTGTACATTAGAAATTAGTTATGCTGCTTTACAGAGATATTTTGCCAGCACTCTGTTGTGTCTATCCATGTAATCAAGGTAATTAAAATGGAGCTAATGAAAATTATTATCTCTAAATCTCTAGAATTGCTTGAGAAATAAGAATCCTACTATTGTATTTTCGCGAATTTGGAGAATCGCCCCAAGAATTTTTTTCCTATACAATCTGATTCTCTCCCTGAAACTCGTAGAGGAAACGTGGTAAGTCACTTGCCAACTTTTGTTATGTCCGCGAGTGATGAAAATGTACTCGACTAGAGTGATGTCTCGATAGATTTAATCGTTTTGTCTTCAATCACTCGTGTCTTTCTGCGTGTAAAAGTGTATGAATAAGGAAGTAATCGTTCTTGTGATGTCTTTTGCTGAAGCTGATCGACGGGGCGCGATCGGTCGGGCGAACGATCCAGAACAACTTGATGGACAACAACAAGCAGGAGGCTATTGACCAGCTCCTGCACGGCAACCACCTTTTCAATTACCTGACTGCGCTCTCTCGCACTCTGCTACCCCAGCGTCTCCTCTCCGGTGAGGCGCGTACGAACAATCTTGTCCGTGCTAAGCCCTGCTAACTTTGTCCACCTTAATTTCATAGTCATGATTCACTGCTTTCAATTTCATCAATTATGTTAAACCCATTCTCTTGTCCCGATGGGTATTCACAGATAGATATTTTTACGCCTATCCTAGAGCCATAGCTCTCCTCAGGTGCAAGTAAGATTCTTAAACTCCTGTCGGGCGAATCAGTGTTTGTAGTCTGTCCTGGTCCGTATGCTGTGGGAAATAGTGTCCCTGAGAGGCAAGCTTTGCCATCCAAAGCAGAATTGGCTGCATGTGTTACAGGACACTATTCTGGTTTAAAGTTCATAGTGTGATATGCCTTATCCATTATCTTCCCATTTCATTCGCTAAATATAAAAAAGATAGACGTACTATTTCTTTGTTTCAACGTTTTTTGTTTAGCTACTATTTTTTTGTTTAGCAGTCACCTTTAATGCACGCGATCCCCCTGACTTTGTGCAGCCCCACTGCCCGTGCTGAAGGGCGTGTGTGACCGTGCTGCCGAGTTCTCTGAGGTGCTGCCGTTGAAGGTGTGTGTGGCCACCTACAACGTGAACGGCGGCAAGCACTTCCGCAGCCTCGCCTACAAGCACCTTTCTCTTGATGACTGGCTGCTCGACTACAGCAAGAATAATGGTTCCAACTGTGAGTGCTGCATTAGTGTAACAATTATCAAGCTACAAATTGCATTTAAATCTTTTCTGTTACGGTTGCTTCTTGATAGAATTTTGGCCAATTTCATTCATTCGTAGATTGGTGAAGCACAGTGCAACTGCGTACGACATCCTTCTGACGCCTCGTGTCCGGCTTCCAACGAATTGAACTATGCTAATTTTTGTACGAGTCCAGCAGAGAATTTGCTTGCTTTTTGGATCTGACTTTATTTGGCACCACACTATATCATTTTACTGTCAAATGAAGGAACTACTGGGATTTTTATTAATGAGAAATATTGTTTTCTTCTGCCCATATTTACTCCTGTTCACTAGCCTATGTTATCCTCATCTTCGTTTTCATTATCTGCGTCATACACATCTGGACTGCTTGTGTATTTATCACACTTGTCTAATTAGTAATAGTATTTTACTATACGTGATTCAGAACGTAGTGTCAGATTCATATGACTATGATGCCTTAATTTCTTCCTTACACGCTGCTTCTGGACTCGTAACACTCGTTATTTGGCTTCTGTTTTTGAACAATCTCTTGAACTGCACTTGTTTGGTACTTTATTAATTTAATCTAACCTTTTTTGTTGCTTATTGCATGTTTCCATTTGTTTTGTACATGCATTTTGTTTTAAAATCTTACATTAATTTTTTTACCTCCTGTTGGGTTAAGTTTTGGTTCAAACATCAGCGGGAGACGATGAAGAACAGCTACACGGTCAACCTCCTGATTTGTTTGCCATTGGGTTTGAAGAAATTGTCGACCTGAACGCCTCGAACATCATGAGCAACACCCAGTGGTCAGAGAACGCAAACTCCTGGGGCCAGGAGCTCGAGAAGGTAAGGGCTCAGCCATGACGAGTCGCTGGGTTGAGCGTGAGGTTCTTTGGTGCAGTCTATTTGCAGGACGTGAGACTTGAAATGTTCCACTTATTAGGAATATCACTCACGTGATCGGAGCATCGACCGCATTCGTATTTGATGCAAAAAATTCTGTTAAATCAATGTTGTAGCGACCTTTTTTATGTGTATATTTGTTTTGCGCTGTACTCATGTTAAGTAATTCCTGCGTCTGCAGTTAGCCTTTAGTTTCCACTTAGAGACGTTTGCGATTGCATTCATCTAAAGCGAGAGCACTCAGAGTGCTGGTGACTACTGCCTTTTTAGTTTTACTTCTTAGCTTATGCTATTTTCACTGCAACTTTCACGAATAATAATTGTATAATCAGTGATTAGGGTTCACGGGAAGTGGTCTTATACTGAGTATTGTAATTGATTCAGAAATTTAGCTCAACGCATAATTTGTTACGACAAAATTGAATTTTTATCGTAAGCATTGAAGTTTTACTATTGATATGGATACTTAGTAAGTAACTAAACTATTAAGAGCTCATAATGGTGAGCTGTACTTGAATTTTTATGGTGTTTTCTCTATTTTGAATTGTTGTAGAATGTCAGTGAGCGTTCGATTAAAAGCATTTTGAGAAAATCCATCTGTTACAAGTTTCAGTTAATGGGTAAAACTTTTATGTTTCCTAAAAGTATTAATGCTTAATTTGCTTCCAAATTATCCGGCACTAGTTTTGTGACGTTTTATTTGTGTTTCAATTGAGTTGTCACGAACAAAATGTCGTATTCGAACAGTTTACAATATAATGTTTCGTAAGTATTACAAAATTTATTTGTTGAATCAAAATATGATTCGTGTTCAATTATGACCTTCCTCTGACGTTTTTCTAATTCTACCTTGACCCTGCCACTACTGTCTTCTACCTTGACCCCGCCACTACTGTCTTCTACCTTGACCCCGCCACTACTGTCTTCTACCTTGACCCCGCCACTACTGTCTTCTACCTTCACCCCGTCACTACTGTCTTCTACCTTGACCCCGTCGCTAATGTTGTTTTTCATTCCTCCTGTCAGGTAATTTCTCGAGACGAGCCCTTCGTGACGGTGACGTGGGCGCAGCTGGTCGGTGTGGCGCTTTTTGTGTTTGTCAACGCCAAGCATGCTGACCACGTCAAGCACGTCAATGTACAGACCGTCAAGACGGGCATGCAGGGGAACACGGGTGTGTTCAGTGTAGGAACAGTGGTGTACGTTGTAGGTGCGCGGGTGTACAAGTTGTTTGAGCACGGGTGTGGACGCTGCATTGTTAATTGGCTCAATGTTCTTGCCTAACCACGTGTGATCTCTAATAGTGTCGGGTTACCCGCCACCTGGCCTTAAATGGTTAGCTGATTTTATTAAATTACTGGTGCTTTCCGTCAGTACCTAAACACCTAATGAATGAAGTAAAAGGATTAATTTATTGTGAAAATCTCCATAAAATTAAGTTTTTTGTATTTCATTTAGAAAGTGCAATAAAATATGCTCGTGTTCCTAGAGAGTATTGTCACTCGTTTTTGCCCTCGCTTCACCTTCTGACCGAGACTATCTCAGCACAATATTGCAAACATGGCGGGATTTATTTGAAGCTTCTTTCGTGTTGTTGCAGGCAACAAAGGCGGTGTGGGCATCCGGCTGATGCTGCACAACACGTCTATCGCGTTTGTGTGCTCCCATTTTGCCGCCGGCCAAAAGGAGGTCAACGAGAGGAATCAGGACTACGACAGCATCGCTCGTAAAATGGTTTTCAGCATGGTGAGGGTGCAGCGTGTGTTGCATGGACCGCACTCCAGTGGGGATGTTGATCATGTTGCTAAAAGTATTTTTCTGGGGATATGAGAGATGCAGAAATGGCATTTGTGTTTGGGTGTGTGTGCCGCCCCTGTGAGGGGAAGTTCCAAGGTAGAAGGCCTTCTCACGACGCTTTGTGTGCAGGGTGTGCCGCTGTTCGCGCACGACTACGTGTTTTGGTGCGGTGACTTTAACTACCGCATCAACCTGCCGCGGGAAGACGTCCTCAAGCTCATCAAGCAGAGCGAGTGGAAGCTTCTTCTTGAGCATGACCAGCTTCTCGTGAGTGCCGTGGGTCACTTAGACTCTTTATATCTGGAGACCAATTGTAGGAGTGGCCAGAACGTGGGGGTGACGTGGACGTGGACGTGAGGGTGACGGCGGTGACGTCGATGGAGAGGGTAACGTGGAGGTGAAGGTGACATGACACACATGACGTGTGCCATGTGTCACAATCTGAATCCATTTCGGATATCAGTGTTTTGATTTCATTGTTAATATCAGCAGAGGGGAAGCTGAAATATAAACACAATAAATTAACTATTTTTAGGTGATGTACAAATAATTTTTGTTGAAGAGTTGACTTTTGTTCTTGATGCAAAAGTTTGGTTTTCTAATGTTTTTGACATTAGTCACATCTCGCATAAAGTAGTCCAATCCTCTGTCTCCATAGAACAGTGCTCTTCAAAGTGTGGATCATGACCCACAGGTGGGTTGCGTGACCATTCAAAGGAGGTCGCGAAATGTTGGATCATACTTTTCTAATTTATATAATAATGTTATGTTAGGATAAAATATATTATTTTTACTATAAATAACAGTAGATCCGCTTTCTTTATAAACATTAAATTTTTCTGCTATATTTATATTTAATTCTTTATTTTGCTAAAGTTGAAGGGGTCGTACAGAAATAAAATCTTTTAAAGGGGGTCGCGGCGGATAATAGTTTGAAAACCACTGCCATAGAATAATTCCTCTGTTTGTTAAGACTAGTCTCAGTCTCCAATGGATAGTCACTTCTCAGAATAATCTCAGGATGTTCTAAGTAACATAAACTATTCCAAGTATAGCTAATTAATCTCTTACGGAGTAATCATATAGCAGTTAATGATCATCTAGACTACAAAATCTATTTATTTCTGAAATGATTTGGGGTTCTCGTAGTGTCGTGTGACGCAATCTACTTTTGCATTGTAGGCTGGCAGTCCTTCCAACTCAATGACTATTTCTTCCCTAATGTGGTTAAAATGACAACTCCTTTAAGTTTCCCATTTGTTCTCTAATTTAAAGGCAAGTGTTGTAGAGAGGTTTTCTCAAATCTAAAGATTAAATTCCTTGATATATGACAAATATGCGGGTACAGTTTCTTGTTTTGTCAATAAACTCAGCATGAGTTGTTCGTTAACATCTTAGGATGAGAATAAATTTAGCTTCGTAAAGTACGGGTCGAGATACACACATGCTATATGAAAGTATAGATTGGAAAGAACGATGATGTGTATAACGTTGCTTGATCAAACTTCTCAAATATGAATATGATGTGCAAACTGTGGTCCGGGATCCACTTAAAAACGCTGAAATATAAATCTTTATGCTGAAGTCTGTCCTTCCTGGTGCTCAGTGCTGTATCATTTGGCAATTATATACTTCAACATTATGTGCGTTCATGTGCTACCCGGAGCTTCAATAGGCTCTTGTGTTTGATTTATGTTTCGTAAACTTCAATGTTCGTGTTGTGTTTACATTTCAGCTGAGCAAGAAGGAAAATAAATGTTTCCCAAAATTTGTGGAAGGAGAAATCAAATTCGCGCCGACGTACAAGTACGACTTGTTCTCTGACGACTACGACACGAGTGAGAAGGCACGTGTGCCCGCGTGGACGGATCGTGTGCTGTTCTGGCGCCGTCAGTACCCCTGGCAGGAGGGTAGGGCATGGTCTCCAGGTCAGTGTCTGTCTTCATTTCATTAGAATAGAATAGAATAGAATAGAATAGAATGAGGCTATAGGAACGAACCTTCTGGCCCATTCTTGGGTCGGATAATTACTTCTATAATTATTCAGTTGTTTACCCAAGTCCCATGCCGTATTTCTAGCCGCGTCAACCATGTCGGCAGCGGGATTCGAACCCGGGTCTTTCCGCTTGCAAGCAGATTCGCTCACCAGTCGACCAAGCTGGTGTCAGTTATACTTTTAGCTCTCATGTCGGACTCCGACTGAATATTAGTCGAAATTACGTGTAAATCAATTGATTTCAGTTCGCTGTTGATATGTGTATTGTTTTCATACTTACACTTAAAAGTAAAGTTTTGTCATAAGTTGAGTTTTGTCACCTGTACAATTTTTGTTCTGAGCATCATGTGCATCTCACTAGAAATGATCTTTGTGAGGGGAAAAGTTCAAATATATTGTAAATAGTTTACTTAAGCCTGGATATTCGCAGTGTCATGTTGTAGCACACTTTTACTGACTGTGTGTGCTGTTCATTGACTCGTTCATTCGGAAACCATAAGAATTGGAAAGGTAATGAGAATAATTTATTTTTATGTCTGATTGTTTTCAGTTATTCAAACATTAGAAGTATCGTGGTTTTAAGGTGCTATTGTGACGCTTTCATGATAAACATAGTATAGAATTTTTCAGCTAGTTTTTAAACGGGATTAATGATATGTAATAGTTTTATATCGTTTCAGGCCTCATTTTTTGAAAAATCTGGCCCCTCTTGGGTGACTGGTTGCGTACAGTATATTGACGATGTAAGGAGAGCATGATATGTTGGTGCGCAGGTACGATCGACCACTACAACTGCGCCGCTTTGAAGCAGAGCGACCACCGCCCCGTGTTGGCTGCCATCAGATGTGAGGGCCGTGTCGTGAGCGAGGACAAGCTCGAGGCCGTGTACCGCGAGGTCGTGTCTTCCATGGGACCCTCGGATTGCACTGTGCTCGTGCAGGTCAGTTATTTTCCGTGAATATGTACAGAACTTCTATTCTGTATCTTATCTACCGATAACATAGCCATGTACGAGAAGAAGGCTAATAACGGGAAAAATGGTTCCTCCGGTGCCTTTGGTATCCACAATACAATTGTTATAATACATGTATACCCGTTCTGATTATAGTTCAAATATTTTTCTTCAGTAATAGATAGGAAGTAATGGGACGGACACACATAGATAGATAGATAGATAGATAGAGAGAGAGAGAGATAGATATGGAGATACAGTGTATTATATATGTAGATGTACATCGAGTGGTGCCGGAACCTTTCCTCTCCCTAAACCGATTAGAAGTACACCCCACTGTCCTGAGGGTTGGATAATGAATGCATGAGTGCGAGATACCTTTGGTATTCAGTGCTGGAGTTGCGAGGTGGATGCTCATATATATGATATAGATACTTACAGAGCTCAGAAAGAAGAGGATTGTTTGGAAGAAGAAGCTACGAGTTTCTAACTGATCATTAGAATATTTTATAGAGAAGGTCGGTTGTTGTGGACGAAGCGATGTGGATTGCTAGTGTTCGATATTGCTTATATTGAGAACTGTTCACTTCGTACGAAATTGTGTTGTATGAGAATTTGGTTTGAATGAGTTCCTTGAATTAGTTGTGTAGTGTCATGTGGGGCTACATACGCTGGAAAAATACTTCTTGGCTGCATTTTGACCGGACAAGCCCTAGTATTTCAAAGTTTTACAATAATGTCTTGTGTTTGCATCAGTAATGAGAAGATTTTGTGTTTTATTTGAATGCAATACTCCAAAAATTCATGAAACCAAAAAATGAGTTATTTTTCGAATGTATTTTGATATCTTTTGTTAAATTTTATACAAAAGTGTACTTTATGTCGTTGGATACCATTTTGTACTCCGTTGCGAGTACTGTGACTATATTGTTTAGAATTATATTCTGTACTGTACTTTAAACGGATTAAAATTTGATTTGATATTTGATGCCTTGCTTTGGTTTGCTGGCACCTATTACGTATTTTATCTGATGCACAACTGTTTTAAGATAACTCTAAATAATTATTTTGCGTTCATTAATTATTTTTGTTTTCATGGCCTGCTGACCAGTGTACGTCTAAGGAGGGGAGCAAGAAAGTGAGTGACGACGCGCTGGAGGGGCTGCAGGAGCAGATGGAGAGGGCAGGAGACCTTGTTACAGTTCGTCTCCAAAACGACAAGATCCTCTTTACTTATGACTCCCCTGGACGGGCGCTTGATGCCCTCTCGCTATCGCCTGTCAAGGTGTGGTGTTCTTGCTTCTCTTATGTGTCCGTGTGTGTGTGTGTGTGTGTGTGTGCGCGCACGCCGAACAGGTCTTGATCTGAAATTTGTGGTTAATTGCAACGAACAATGGGTTGAAAATGTTTTTTTATGGAAAAAGTTTACCCTTTAGAGTAGGGTGAGATAATAAGTAACCCGCCAATTTAGATACATTTACCCCTATTTTACTCAGAAATTTTGTGCCTCAAAGGGTTAATGCTTATGGAGGGGAAATATGTGAAAATGCAAGTTATGCGTTAGTGTTCCTGTGTGTCATGGAAAATTGTTAAATTTTGTGATCTGTGTTGGTGTTTCGTTTGTCAAAGAAAGGTTAGCTTCCTTCAAATTTTAAATACTTTTTACGTTAACCTGCATTGTTGCTTTGATTTTTGTGCCGAAGAGTTTCTATTTTTATTTTTTTACAAAGCCTTATCTCCTTCAGCTTCGCTCACAGGCCTTTTTTGTATCAGATTTTTACTCGTGCTTTCTTTCATTTGTATGCATACATGAATTTTTATTTCAATCTACGCTGACATAAGCCGTCTCTCTTTCCTGATGAGTTTATGTTAAGTAACTAATGTAGCATTTTGTGTTTCTTGCTCTATCGTTTTTAGATTTTGTGTTGAAAATTTTTTAATTTCTACTTGGCCGAAATATCTTATTCTGTCCGTTTCAGAGTAAGAGAACTGAAACGTTTCGTTTATTTGACTGCAACGGTTAATTTCAATTTTTAATAAGAGAGTGAATGTACAATTAATTCAATAATCATCCAATGGTATTAATTTTAATGTTTTTGCCGTCTTTTGGTTATTAATGATGCTTTCAATATAACAGCAACATGGTTGCCGGTGCTAAATTTATCACTCATTTAATTATCTTAGAGCTATCTTAATTCATTGTTCATACTAATATGGGTCACCTAGAGATTACTCGTTAGCTAGGAATACATTGTGTTTGGGCTGCCGGCAGGTTGGTGGCTTGGAGTTCAACATAAAGCTGAAGACAGAGAACTGGCGTGAGCTCATAGACGAGGAGATGAGTCTGTGCACGGACACAACTACGCCTCTTTGTGGTGAAGGCTTCCAGCCGCCACCCGACCTCACTCTCGCCGCTGCTGCT